>JAODKL010000128.1:715109-733935 GCA_026780765.1 Petrocephalus schoutedeni
TATTTTTAGAACAAGTCCGCGGGCGACTGAGATGAAGCCAACGGGCGACCGGGTGCCCGCGGGCATAGGGTTGGTGACCCCTGACATAGACTGACAATTTTAATAACACGTCCCGAAAGTACAAAATCCTAAATTCATAAACGTCCGTGTATCAATACGCTTGTACATAAAACTGTCGACGGAACAGTCACAAAATAGTTATATGTTTTCTGCAGTCAGAAGACTGTCCTTGTCACGAGACATGGATCCAATCACAAAAGATGAATGGCTTGATCTGAGTTAGGAAACGCCACAATTTAGGTCGGAATGCAGACGGCGTAGTAAGTAAGTCATTTGGAAACGTTCAGCAGGGGGCCGTATCGGTCAGCTTCAGTTCAGTGCTTGACCAAGGTGACAGGGAATGTCAGAAGTGGGATTCGAACCTCTGCCTCCAGGGGAGACTGCGACCTGAACGCAGCGCCTTAGACGGTTGCGACACTTTTTACATTTCCTTCTGTTTCTCAGAGACTTTATATTGGAAAGACAAAATTTTAACACATTAGCCCCACATCTGTCAGCTACCCACCCACACTGCTGTAACATGTATTCATACTATAACACAGTCATATTAAACCTTAATCCCAATCATGGCACCTGCTATCCAGCCCTAACCTTAACCGTAAGTAACTAACCAACAAGACTTCTGACATTTTTACTTTTTTGATTGCATTCACAGATTTTTTTTTATAAACCTGTGGTTATCCAAATAGGTACCTGAAAAAATGTTCCCAAAAGTAAGGAAGTTTCAGGTTTTACCGCACCTTTGGGACCTTTTGGGCCCTAAAAGTTATCTATGCAAAACCACAGACATACACACAGACACAGCTAAGTACTGTAAGCTTTCACAGAAGAATTATTAAATATCAGTGTCTTGACTTTATACACATACGCAAATACATGATATATTCTATGGAAAGTGAGGGCATATAATATAGGTCTGTACCAGGCTCGGCTCCAGCTCTCGGTAACAGGGCGGGCCAGAAAGATTCTTTGGGAGGGAGGCAATTACATATAAAAAATACACTTCCCCCTCTTGGTTGGGTGGCCCAGCTTTGGCCCACCCTGCCCCCCCGTGAAGCCGGGCTCGGTCTGTACAAACATGACATTGGTGACATACAGTGAGTAAGTAGAAGGTGCACACTCGGTGCAGTCAGTGAGGGAGTGCGCCATGAGGTGTCTGTTTATAGCACACAGCAGTAGACAAATGTTAATATTAGTATTTATTTTATAATTATTTTTTACTTCTCATGATGACAGGTGAGAAGGCCGGGCCACTTCATTGCATTTAACATTATAGCAACTAACTAGGGGGTAACTTTATCATATAGGTTAGGCAAGTACCGCCATGTTTTTCTTTCAGTCTGTCTCCTGTATTATCATATGTTCCTATCATAGAGCTGTGTCTTGAAGCAATCATTCTCTTTTTGTCATGCAATATTAGGATACACAAAAGGAAAACATGGGGTAAGAGAGACTCCTTTTATTTGCATAGTGTAGATGTTTTATTTGCCAGACGTAGAAATGCAGGAAATTATATATAATTGGCCGTGACTATAATTATATTATAATTTGGCTGTGATAAATTCAAGGGGAGTGTAACTTCCCCATCCTAGAACCCCCCCCCCCCCCACTTTTAAAAAGCTTGATATGCCTCTGGTCGTGGGGCAGCCAGTTCTGGAGAGGAGGGCTGCATCATTCCCTTGATCAGCTCGAAAACTCACTTTAACTTCTCTGCAATCTGTCCCAGCTCTTGCAGCCCGGAGGAGGGAGCGATAGCTTCTAGTTCAGGACGAGCGCGTCCAGCAGCGCGGAAGCTCCGGGGGAAGTCAGAACTTCTGGAAAAGTATCCAAAATTATCCAAAAAATATGCATGAGGCTTTTTTGTTGTCAGGACGGAGAAGGCATCCATGTGACCTTAGGATGAAAGGGTGGAATTGGGGCTTTATTTGGAACTTTTAAAACACAGACGGTGTAGCCAGAAAAAAATATGACTGCTTCAGCCATTGCAGAGAAGCACAGAGGGACACAACGTGGACATATAGAGACAGAGACTCGCACAGAGACACACACCTGTTCTCAGCCACAAATGAGCCCCCACAAACATCTCCCACCCAACACTTGTACCCTGTCGCTCAGTCTCTCCTTGGAATTGCACACACTGGAACAGGCATTTTAAACTCAATATCCCATTTCACCTGCCTATTTTAAACGAATAATTTCTTGTAAAGGAGCTATGGAGCAATAATGAGAATGACAAGAGAAAATTAAAAACTTTCTGACATAGGATGAACAAAGGTCAGGAGCAAATGAGATGATAGTACTATAATCTCATTTCTGGATGTGAGGTACTTGCACAGCAGTAACCTATTTTTTAGATCGAACTGGGTCTTTTTGGGGTCTTTTTTTTTAGACACAACTGGGTGGTTTTTTTCAAGGGTGGTTATTTCTCATGAGTGAAAGCTGCTAGCAAGCAAGTCTCACCTCTGTAAAAATGTGAGTCATACTGTAGCAAGTAGAGGTCGAGCAATACGGGTTTTTCTATAGCCGATGCCGCTATTTAGAAGTTAAGGCCAGCCGATGGCCAAAATATGCTGCCAAATTTTTTGGCGTATGATTGTAGAAAACTACTTCAATGAACATTTTAAGGAAACCTTAAGGAGGACATTTAAGGATGATCTGTGCAACCAACTTTATTTTAAGGAAATCTTTACTTGAGGTGTTTTGTGCAACTGGCCCCAGAATTTAAGCCATACCGTTCTCTCCCAGGACTCTTATAAAAGTTCTGGCTGAGGTCCTGCGCAAGCAGCAGCATGGGTTACATGTTCCACAGCAACAATAACACTGGGCTGCCCGCAGACGTGCCTGTCTGTAAATCGGCATACTACACTCAGATATCGGGCGATGCCGAGACATAGCGAGACATTTTTTTTTTTTTGTTGGTTCATTTAGTTTCTAACTAGAATAAATTAAAACTGAAACACCCTAAATCTTACAACAATCTTTTCTCTCTGGGCATGTTTGGCTGTTATGACCAGTATGATTTTTCGTAAATAAATTCAGCATACCCCTGGTGTATGTTGAGTTGTGACTCAATATTCTGCATGTATAAAATAAACCAGAAAGCCCCCCCGCTGCCAGGAATTTCTCATGCTGGGCAACCTTTAAAAGTCAGCAGTTTCACAGTTCACAGAAGCACCCATTCTTTTATAAGGCTTTAAGGGGGTATTTTGCTTGATGGTGTAGGTTTTAACAATGTCGAGCATGCATGTGAAAGAGAAGAAAGTGTTCCTTCCCTAGCAAGACAAAGCCTAGCAGGGAATTAATCAGACTCTATTGGAAAGGCGCAAGACATAAACAGCCTTAACCTACATGCCTTTGCTTCTCCTGACCAGTGGATAGGTTTCTGAGTTTCTCTGAAATGTCTGATCGGCTGAGGTTTTGTGCATCACCACTGGTTGCTCACACCCCCACAGAGACAAATGCCAGTGTGGGGGTGGAGTCAAAGGCTCTGTCCTCTCTGCCAGAAAACCGAAGCTGATATAGCTGTCCAAAGAATGTCATTGTCATTGCTATTTGGTACGTCTGTGGGCCCTTGAGCAAGGCCCTTAACTCTCAGCTCCCTGGGCGCCACACAAGGTGGGTGCCCTTCACAGCCAAGCTTGCTCTCGTGGAGGTAGGAAGGGAATTTCCCCATGGGGATCAATAAAGGTATCAACAATCAATTTCCTCGCTATGTCCTTTACTCCACTACATTCTCGTCTTCGACCAACAGGTTTCTTTTGATAGGGGAGGGAATTTGGCTGGGAAAATTAATTTAATTGCAACAGATCGGCAAGAATCCACCCCTCCACCCTCATCTGTGACTGGAAAAACTTCAGAAAGCAAACAGATATACAAGTACGTTTTTTAGTGACCTGAGAAGCCTTCCTTGTGTCTGGGGTTCGCTGCTTTCAGCATGACTGACCATTCCAGAATCTCAGTGCAGTACAGTGCAGTCTTCCAGCTTAGCAAACACTGACCTTTTTATATTTAGACTATTCTCATTTTTTATATGCTGATTTAATCCTTTCATGCCAACAATCAAGCAATTATTGATGTTTCATTACTCACTACTATGAATGACCGCATTATCTGATAATTATGTTTGCATATCTGTCGCCCCATGTTTAATAACTGCTTGCGGATGAGGACGTGCAGCATTCCGGAATTGTGCAGTGCTTTGCAATCATAGCCATTCCGAACTTTTCAATTCAGGAAATGCTCTGAAGTTACGCTAAATTACTGATGAGCGTATTTGCTCTTATTTGCCGGTTCAGTAGACAGCTAATGTCTTGAAATGATGAGATTGTACCTTACGTTCTTTTCCATTTGGGTTGCTTTTATTCGTGAGACTGAAAACTTTTTTGTCAGTGTTAAGGTCAGCTGGGTTTCATCACCAAGGTCTTTCATGGGGATACAGATCAGTTGCCTTGGAGCTGTGAAAGCCTCTCACTATTGCCTTACCTACAGTTGGCTCACACTAGTAGTATAAACTTCATCATAAGCTGAGTTGGTATGGTGGCCCAGTGGTCAACATGCTGTGGTGATGGATTGACATCCTGCCTAGTGCTCCTGTAACTACCTGGATTGGGATCCAGGATTTTTATGACCCTGAACCAAGTGGTTAGAAAATGGACACCAATAATCCATTATCTCATTGCATGGTATAATGATTATTTAATGAGTGGCACAGTCAATTATCATAGTCATTTATGATGTTTAAACAAAGGTGAACCACATGATTTTGTTATCAAGTGCAGTGCAAGTCTTCATAATTAGAATAAGAAGCCTAATAATTTATATGCATTGTATTATATACTGAGAAATATAATGAGGAAAGATATTTAAGACAAAAAGCATTTTTTTTCCATAAGAATCAATGACTTGGAGATTATTTGTCATACAACTAGAAAATGTATAAATTCCTGTTTCTTCTACTGTTCTGTATTATCTCAAACCAATTCATTACATGATTGATAGTATCTGATACCTTGTTATGCATTTGTCTTGCCATCATTTTAATGTCAAACCTCAGGCACACGTGTCAAAGGGAAACAACAGAACTGTCGAACTTTGCTTCCTGCCGTATTACTCAGTGACAAGTCATGCCTCCCAGCTAACACGAAGGAGAAATGTGTCACGGAGCTGCACTTGGCACACAGGCGTAATTATCTTAAAAGATCCTCTAATTCAATACCACAGAGGAAAATGCCGAGGCATAAAATAAGATTTCATTACATTTCAGCTTGCCTGAGTGTAGCTTAATATCAGTCGCAATCTGCTGCAATTCGTTTCAGATGGATCGACCTGGAAAGCCCTTAGAACATCATCTCGTGCCTTTGGAAACTTCGGCCGTGCTGTATTCCCTTTACATTTCATATATAGCTATTATCCAGGATTAGAATGTGAACAAACTGTGATGCTTTGGAGCTGAGAAAATAACCACAGCTGGCACTTGACTATTGACACACAAGTACAGCCACCCAGAAAGGGCAGTGTTTGACCCTCTGTTAAGGCAAACAATGGAAACGTCAACACGGATAATTGAAAAGGATCTCAGATAAAGGATCTCTGCTGGCTTGTTCACGCAGCACTCATTTCCTTGGGTTTCAAATGTCAAAAATATTTAAGCTGCAATTCTGGCGTATTCATCATGCCAGGTTACAGTTTAGCTCAGACATCTTTTTGTGCAAAGAAGGTCCAAAGAAGGCAAGGATTACTATAATAGAGTTCAGCATTCTTGGTGTAGGTAGCTGGATTAAATTCTCACTTATATCTGGTTAATATTTAAACATCCAGGTCTCTTTCAAGAATGCTGGTTGCTTTTGTCTGATTTATGTGGTCATTGTCACTAAGCTTTAATTGCATTTAGGACAATGTTAATGTCATGTTAATGTTGAAGGCCTGTAACCTTGAGGGGGAAAGAAGAGGTGGTGCCCTAGTAACCATGTTCAGTATACTTGACCTGAAGCTTTTCAGTGGAATATGTAATTGGATTTCAATAAAGTGTCATGTAATCATAGCTAAATGTAATCAAATAAAAGTTCATTTATCAAATGCACAACAGTACAGCATACAGCAGTAGATGCAGGCAATGAAAGTGAATCAGAATACAACACAATTTCAACTTTCTTGTAAAATTTCTACCTTATGTGATTTAATATCCCTTGCAACAAAATCGCCCCATTGTCATTGGCATTGTTGTTTATTATTTGTATAGTGTTATAATGCATTGTTTAGTGCCAGCTAAGGTCGCTTCAAAATCGATGTTTTCTTTAAAGTACGTCCACGGATTCTCTGGTATGGGTGTTAAGCATTCAAGTAATATAATAACTATCATATCATATCATATCATCAAATATCATAACTAATGCAGTAATAGAAGTATTGCTTCTGGGCCAGTGGCTTCTTATTGTCAGACTTAATACTTCTCAAGGTCCTTTTAATTTTCTCCACGCAGTCAATTGTATTGTCACATTCTCAGTTGACTGTGGCGGTAATGACTGGACAGAGATCCAAGGATCCAAGTGTGGAAGCAACAAGTTCATTTCCACTGTAGTGGTCCACAAATGAGCAGAGGGTTGAAAACCAGGTGGAGGAAAATATAAGCAAGCAGATCCAACCCTTAATCCAAATCTGTAGTCCATACGTAAGTACAAAGTCACAGAATCAATTTGGGGAGCAAAGGACCGCGAGATGAAAAGCGAGCAAACTGGTAAAGCAGACAGGTGTCATAGGCAGGTACCAGATCAGGAGCCACACGCTCAGGATGGTCTATCATTCAGAACTTCACCAAGAGGTGATTGACAATCAGGTGCTTTTGTACCAAGCTGATGAGCTATACTGTAGGTGTGCCTTAGTATGCAAGCGAGGTGGAGTGGGAACTGGGGTGGGAACTGTCTGGGCATGCTTGGATAGATGCTTGGCACGATGTGGGCGTAACAGCAGCCCTGACCTGGGTCGAACCCATTTCTGAAAAACGGTAGAACAGGCCCGACAGGTTGCAGATGACAGAGGACGCAAATGGTGTAGAAGGGATGACGGGTGCTTAACTGACACAGGAGCTGCTGCTGAATGTTAATAATCTGCCTGCGAGAGATTATCTATGATCTTGGTTTAAACTGCAAAATGTCATCTTACGCACTTCATTAAACCAAAGATGACTTATGATGAATATCACCAGCAGCAATGTGTATTTGCAGAGCTTCGGAGCAGACCTTCTCTGGAGTAGCAGCCTCACTTTTCTGAGGTTACTCGGTTCCTGTTGTAGCTCAAAGACTCCTGGGAAGCCAGTGCTAAAGCTTGTTGTATATGGATACTCTAAGACAGAGTGTATGGGGTTTGAACCTCACTGAGATCACAATGTGGAAATTCAACATTCATTAATTAAAAGTAACACACACATACTCAATATAAGCCCCATCCATCTGTTCTCCTTAAATGTTTATATTGTGCAGGGTTATAATGAGCCCTGAGCTTAACCTAAGCAGGATGCATGCCACCTAAATTGGACTGTGCAGATATACTGAAATATGTGGGGAAACCTGCATGAACATGGGAACAACATGCAGACACACAGGCCATGGGTGATACAGATGCTAGGGAAGGAAATGTAAATGGGATTATTCAGAGTGCAGGATTTCTGTGTGTGTCTACCCGAACGTCCCCACCTTCAGACCCCGACCAGAGTACTACACCGGATCGCGACCTCCCTCGGGATGCCTTGACACAGGTATTGCTTAAGAAATTCAAAAAGAAAGCACGAACGAGGAATGAAAGTTGCTGATGACACCTAGGACCACGGCATGGCAATCAGGCTGATACTTCTATTCAGCATGCCTTGTACATGATACTCTCAAAAGGCTACCACTCTAGACAAAACACTACAGTGAAGTCCAGAAGTTTTGGGGGGTTGGCTGAGAAAGGTCACCAGCCCTGCCTGTGTCTGTGTGGCCTGAGGGCTAGTCATGCCTTTCCCATGAAAGGCCCTACTTTTGTCTTTCTGTTGGAGTTGGTGTCCTTCTGCATAGTGCAGCAGGTTTGTTGATTATTGGGTTCAGCTGTCAGTCTTTTGGCACCTTCCACTGGCAGGCGAGCCAGTCTGTCAAGAAAAACCTCCAAAGCTTAAAGCTTATTCCTCCGACTTGAGTGGTCGACCTATTGGTCTCCCACTTACAACTTGTGGTCCTCACTACAGGCAAGTACCATCACCGCCAAGCTCTGATGTGGAGAAGGTGGCTCCATTACCTTCACCTCTTCATCTTACAACTTATAACCATTACACGGAATGGACTTAAGTACCCTGCTCCTCCAAACAGACCTGCAGAACTTTTAAAATCATGAAACGGTTTTTAATTAAGTTTTCATGGATGAACTGTAGTCGACATTTCTATGACCAATCCATGGATTTTTCAAGAAAAACCCATGAATTAGTTTCCAGTTCACTAGACCCTTTTGAGTCATACTCCTCTTACTCACGATGTTTCCACTTTGTATTTTGCACCGTACTTTGACAGATGTAGAATTTGTATTTTTTAGACCGAAATCCTCGACTCAAAATGACATAAAAGAATTTGACCTGAAGGACAATGACTCATTTTGCAGAAGGTTATAAATCCTCAGTGGTGATCGGCTTACGCTCTCCTCCTCACCCTTTCATCGTACATCACCAATCATAGCTGACAAGCGTCACAGATAGAGATAAGCACAGATACCCTGTAAATAAGAAACTACACAGTGTTGTTGGCAGCTCGAGTTGTTGCACAACTTTGTGCTTATAAAGAGTTCTATACAAAATGTCAATGGCTGTTTCCTTTAGGGTTTTTGTCTTGCACTAAAGTCACATTCATCTAAAGCCCTTTAATAAAAACATCATGATCTGTTTTACAAGTGATTTGTTAGTTGTGAGTCAAAAATCACTTTCAGTGCTGGAAATCACCAGCTGGTTACAATGATCATTGATTTATTTATTTGCAACCTACTTGGTAATTCTACCTACGGTATCTAAAACATGAATTCCTTAAATATCTGCTTGGAGCCTATCTCAGGGAATACTGGAGAGGGGACACCCTGGATGGGATACCAGTCCATCACAGCACTCACACTCACATGGGGTGGACAGGCCAACTCCATACACACAACCCTGGAGGTGTGAGACTACAGTGCTACCATCTCAGCCTCTGTGCCACTTTTCTATATTTGACAGACTTCTGACAGTTAGCAATACAGCAGTATGAGGCAGGAGCCACCACTGTCCTTTCAGCACCATCATAACTATGAGTCCATGCAGAACCATGGACAGCACCCAGCTTATTAAACCAGCACCTCTGTTTCATGTTAACTCAGGGGTGGGGAACCTGTTCCACGGAGGGCCGGTGTGGGTGTGGCCTTTTGGGTTGACCTTTCAATCAGCCAATAAGAGTGGGTCCCCAGGACTGGAGCTGAGAACCAATGCTTTATTATTGGCTGACTGAGAGGTCATCCCAAAAACCCGCACCCACACCAGCCCTCCATGGATCAGGTTCTCCATCCCTGTGTTAACGGGACACCCTCGGATTACCTGGTTAGCTCATCAGCCAAGCTCTTTAGCAGTTTATACAGCTGTTCAACTTCTTCCACAAAACTGTAAAGCAAAAATATGGAGCACACCGAGTACCTTCACCATCACTATATTTCTGCGTGGGTAACTATTTCCAGATTTGTTTGAATGAGTCATTGACATTTTTTGCAATTGTTTTCTCTTATAACGCATGTTCTTTTCAATTTAGTATTGTTTCTGGCATGGGCAGTGAATAAATGGCGATGTGAAGCCCTCTGTTAAGAATCAAAACAAAGTTTAGTATCAGGAACACAATCTTTCAGGCCGTCCTGTCGCCACATTTAGTCATTAATTAAATGCGTTAGCGTTACAGCAGTCACATTTGTTCTTAGACTGATAGCAGAACGATCCCCGATTAATGGAAATGAAAACAGGAGGGAACTTAGTTTGGTTTTCTACATCAGTGCCTTCTCATTAGAACAATTTCCTCTAACAGCCATCTCCAGGCTGGTGAAGATGCACGGGCCTCATGTTTGTCCCTGTCTTCTGTTGTTTATATATTTATGAATAATGATCTATTCCTCCAAAGTCTCGGGAGCTGTGAGTGGAAACTCATTAACTGCTCCTTCATGGAGAGAGGAATTTGCAACCGGCAAGATTAAAAAAAAAATAAATAAATAAAAAAATTCTAAAACAATTTAAATTGTTAATCCTGAACAATGATCTTGAGGGAGGGGGGGCGTGGGAGTTCATGGTGAGGGTTCAGGAGGGTTGATGTGCTGACTGCGGTGGAGCGAGCATCACGTAATGAGAGAGTATGTGTAGGGCTCAGGTGCACAGCACCGTCGAGACAGAAAGAGCTCACGCCTTGACGCATGAAAGCGTTAGCCGACTTATTTAGCAATGCTAATGAGCTGCAGTATCTTAAGGTTTCCCTACACAGTGAGGCTGGGGGGGGTTCAATATGGGATATCCCCAGGCTGATGTCTGTAATGTCTAAAGCAATTTAAGTACCTTTTGGGATTAATTCTTAATGCTGAATGACCTCCAGCTGTATATTACTTGAATTCAACACCACTATCGCTGCAGACAAAAACAATATAAAACATAATTTAAATTATAGGAATAAATGAGATATGATGTTAGCTTTAAGCATGTGGAATTTGCATATTTTTTCTCTTTGTTGTTCTGCAGGTTTCCTGCTGTCTAAAAGAAATATATTCTGAAGATGTGGTTCATACTAATTTGTGGCACCAAATTCTCCTTAGTTTGTCTATTTCTTTACGTGTGCACCCGACAATAGACCAGTGTCCTATCAAAGCAGTCCCCTGCCTGGGATGGGTTCAAAGGTCACTATGAAGTGGTAACTGTCATGTCCCACCCGCCATGTCTGCCTGACCCTCCCGTCTTCTCCCTGATGCTTGATGTCCCGTGTTAGTCTATGTTTTTAAGTTCTCATTTGTCTCATCCCCGTTAGTCCAGTCATTAACGTCGCTGCTCTTGTCAGCCTGTCTCACCGCCATTCTCGCCCTCTCGATGGATTCCTCGTGATGTGGTTTATTTCCTCCATTCGCTGGGGTTTAATAAATCCTTTTTTGCTTTGTCCCAATGCCAGCCGCCGAGTCATTAGTCCTGCATGTCATGTCGGTTACTGAAACTAAGCCGATAAATAGATGAATAACAACTAGTGTGACACCAATCCATACCTTAATTTTCTTTTGAGAAAATAATAACTAAACAAGATTAAAGAGTTAATGGAGTGACTCAACTATTTTCAGATTTTTCTGAATGCCTTTTCCTGAGTTGCGTGGAAGTGCTGGTGATCCAAGAGTGATCCAAGAAGTTTGGCTGGCTTTTCCAGAAGCCCCCACCCCCTCCCCCACTGATGGCAGTGAGTGGTATGAAGTGGCCAATCCTCCCATGTAGTGTTTCTTTGGTGGTGAGGGGCTCCGCTATCCATGCCCTGTCGCTCATGTTTAGTGTTACATTAGAGGCAGATCAACGCGATCAAGCAAGACGGATGCCGCTTCAAAGGCCGTAGATAAAACTCTTACAAAAATCTGCCGATAATAAGAGCGTTATCACAGGCAGACAACGTTTCTGCTAACATCTGGATTTTTATGGCTTTGAGTAACAGATAATGAATGCATTGTCTGCTTGGCAGATACCTTGAAATCCTGCTTTTATATTTAACACTCATTACACAAATAACAGGGGTTGCGAGTGTAACCCTATTAGAGTAGCTCCATGTCAGCACTCAAAGTGAGGCTGCTTTTCTCTGTACCATGCCACTGACATGGAATTCATCTTAAGTCTGTCTTTCACTCCGCCCACACATAAATGGAAAACGAACCCTTATTTATAACATAAGGAAGCAGACATAATTCTGGGAAAGAGATGCTGCATGTGTGTGTGTGTACAGGTTTTGCTATAATTGTGAGGACCAAAGGATTAAGTAGTTATGAGTACAGGCTGTGGGAGTGTTAAGGACTGGATGACTGGATGACTGCTGCTTTCGTTCCTGGCAGGGAGAGGTTGTCTGCGCTCTGACCTCTTCTCCTGTGGCTCTTTAGCGAGCGGATACCTCTTAATTGAATCGGGAGACGGATTTCTGAGCCTTGTTGGGCGTGCTTCCTGCACCAGCGCCCCTTAGAACCGGTCCCAATTTCCCCTGCAGATGGGGGACGACGACAATGATGATACTGGTTTGCTGTGGGTGTAGTAGCATAGCGGTTAGATATGTGAACTTAGAGAATGATGGCTGCTGTTAGACTGATCTGCTAAAGGTTGTTGGTTTATGTCCATGGAGGCAAAAAGAATTATATGAGACAATTAAGCAAGGTACTTAAGTTACTCCAGTGAAATTTGTAATGATTAAAAAGCTACTTTATGGAAAAGTGTCACTAAGGAAAATAAATAAAGAAAATGCGTATGCCTTTATTTAAGCACCTAGATGTAAATCTTTTGGATGTATAATCAATACCTCTAATACACAACAAATAATTAGTATAAACCAATGAGAGCATACTGCATTTATTTAAAAAGACAATTGAGATACTAACTTTTGCTAGATGATGGCCTTTTCCTCCTATACTGGTGAGAGGATTGCGAGTATAATCATTCAGGTTTATTCTGGAGGTAAACAAATTAAATGCTAAGTATGACAAAGAGGGGAGTTAGGAAAAACATTAGGGGGTGTCCATGTATTGAAATCGCTGAAACTATTGAATGTGACAGTTTTATTTCAACATCATGATGTTCCCAGCATGGAAAGAGTCATTTTGTAATACCATGGCAATTTTTATTCTCGCTGGGGCATGGATTATTTTAGGCTTAGGGTTGGGTTAGTGCTGTTGTTTTGTTGTTTTTATTGGTGGTGGGGGGGTTAATTTAATATTTGATTTTTTTTGCCCTATGTAGAGTTTGCGTATAGCTCATGGGAGTTTTACTTACACCCGCATGTTCTGAGGGCAGAACTAATGACTGGTTCAGAGAGCTGATTGGTTCAGAGAAATAACCAATACGATCTTGTGTCCGATGTCAGACTAACAAATCAGATATCTTAGTCCTATCTCCTCTAGCTGCCTGGACCTGTGTCCTTTACAATCTGATTGGTTATGTCTCTTAACCAATCACGTTTCGTTCTGTCTTCAGAACGTTTGTGTAAGTAAAACTCCCATGAACTTGTGTATCTCTCTGTCATTTCATTTGCTAATGATCACATATGTATTTCATTTAATAGTGTAATGAAGATCTGTGAAAATACTGTATTTGTGAGCATCATTACACGAGTAATGGCAGTTACTCTTAAATTCTTAACTAAAAATGACAGCGATAGAGTCATTTTCAATGTGGTGACAGTGAGTAGTATTCTGTTTCATGTTACTGCGCGTTTTGCCAGTATAGAATTTATTGTAATTATTGTAATATTTCTAGCCATCTCATCATACTGAAGATCAGACTGAGGCCTTTGTAAAGCCCACTGGAGAATTAACTCATTGCCCTAGGCAATACATCATACAGAGTGAGTTATTATAATCTAGTCAATAAGACTCGTCATCTTTTAAGAAATCTATACTTTGTCTTGAAGTAGATTATTAATAATAGAGTTTGGTATGGGTGACGATAACATTTTATCTACTCACATTAATCTGAAACGCTACCTTATTTATAATGGATCCTTGTTCCTCCCGTGGTGCACAAGAGGCTGCTCATTTATCTTGTAAAATCCCGACATGTCAACCATCTTAAATGATCAGTTGTTCCTTTAAAAGAATAAAATTCACATTTTTTACAATCAGGGCCAATCCGTCGCTGAGAGCTCTTCATTCCACTGAATTACCTTGCAAGTGTTTATTAAACCCTTTTATAAACCTGGATCAGCATAAAAAGAACATTGTCTTCTCTATTTCCCAGTTGTCACAAGCCAAGCATTAAGGGGAGTATTTCCATGATGAATGGAGGTGCATATTGTGTGCAGTCCCAGTGCTGTCTGCAGGTTTTAAAGGTCTGATACCTTTACAAAATACATCTTATCAATGAGGGACTTTGCCTATTCCCATACAAACATTTACATTCAGAGGCAGAGTAAATTCGATGGGTTGATAAACATGAAGTTGTTGAATAAGTCAAGCAATTGAAGTTAAGTACCTGGATCAAAGGTACAACAACAGGTGCCTTTCCTAAATCAGCAATTGTCCTTGAACTTGACCACCACACTGCTTGCTATCCCCATTCATGTATCATGTGAAGATTAAAATCCCGATCCTCCATTGTAGGAGTTGTGATGAACCGACGGAAAAAAAGACGGAACTGCGCGACCGCAGCAGAGAACGTAACACCGAGTGCCAGGTGCATTGCTTAATGGTGTCTCGATAAACGCAGTCAACCGTGAGTGTGTGTGTGAGACCGGGTGCAGGCGTACGTTTGATCGTATGCGCCTGTAAGTGTCATCATCATTGGTTAAGGACTAAGAATAAGAAAAATTACAATTACTTGAGGAATTGCTTCCCTGTTGCTTTGGAGGTAGTCAGAATGGCTTAGCGGTCTAAAGCGCTGTGTTTTGCATGTAGTCTCCCCCGGTCGCCCTGGGTTCGAATCTCACCTTTCAAAAGTACTGTGCTGAAGCAGCAGACATTCACGCCGGCGTGGCGCCCAAAGCATCATTTCCCAAAGATTACTTACTACGCCGTCCGCAATCCCGACTAAATTGTATCATTTCCGAACAAGCTTTTTTTGATTGGATCCTTGTCACATGACAAGGACAGTCTTCTGACTGCAGAAAACGTGAGACCATTTCTAGCGTCGGCAGTTTTATGCAGAAGCACATTTATGAATTTTGGATTTTTTTTATTTACTTTCGGGACGTGCTATTGAAATTGTCAGTCTGTGTTTATCATTCGGTAGCTCATAAAGTTGCCTCGCATTTACCAAGATATTTGGCATTGGCAGAAATGCCCAAGAAAGGTAAACCCGACGCCTACTGGACAGCATAATAATTTCCCACGTACACAGGGACAGGGAGAGAGACACCCGACACACCACGCTAACACGGCTTTCTGTAAAACACTTTCTGCATTTCTTTGCAGACGAGTATATACAGTACAAAGGCAACGGGTATATACAACGAGAGGTTGGGCCCAGACTACACCAAAGGAAAAAACAAAGTAAAAAAAAACGTCTCAGATCCTAACCCTTGTTTTTAACTCTACTCTATCTAATAAAAGAAACAAAATAAAAGCCTACCTAACTACACTAAACTACGTATGAAAACAAAACTTACAAGGGTGGTGCTCGCCTGATCTAGTGTGTCTAACAAAATAATAACCTACGTGATGCACAATGTAAGTGTATGAGACGGAAACGGAAAAACAAATGGATTACTGGTATTTACAATAGAAGGGACTGTAGAACAGGAGAATAATGAAGACCAACCTGAAAATGTCCAACAAGGTGAGCTATATACATTCGAAGTAACCGAGCTACACAAGATTTATATACATCTATCGCGATTTAACAAATTCGAAAATCCCGGTCCAGCTACGCTGCAGTCTCTTTAAAGGGGCTCGTGTGCGCGTGTATGTGTGACCGGGTATGTTGACAATGTCCAACAAGGTGAGCTATATACAGTTGAAGCAACTGAGCTACACAGATTTATATACAGCACTGCTTGCCCCAGCAGTTCCACGCGTGTTGCAATTTAAGAGCAGAATAAACGTCCCCCAAGGGAGGTGTTCTTAGTCCCTGTTCCGCACCACAGAGTCCTAAAGACCCCTGTCTTAAAATAGTGGAAAGGCTTCGTTCTGGGAAGACGTCACTCTGCATTGTCAGAGATGCGTCTATGGCCCTGCACTTAAAACGAGACACACTTCCTGGTCTTATTCCTGCCGTATAATTTATCTGCCTGACGCATGCACCTAAATCACAATGCTTTCCATCTTTGAGAAATTACCATTATGTTCAGTCCAGTTTTCATTTAAGTGTCTGAAATAGACATTTTTATATTTTAATATTGGTTTTTAAAACATATTTAACCGCTGTGCTACACACTGCTTATAGACAATGCGACTTTTTATTGCGTGCCGTTCTTTTAGCATTTGCATATTGCTAATTAAATAGGAATAACTTGTAAATTGTCTTACTGTGAAAATCATTGTTGCCTAAAAACCAGGAGGTGGGGGGTTTCTCAAAGGGCACTGTGAAAATAAACTCCAAAGTACAAAGTAATAATAATTAAAATCAATCGCTAATGACGGCTACAGTCAGCCTGTTGAAAGTCAGTCAGTGCTTTTTTTTAACAGTTTCCCTTCGTATCAGAGCCAATTAAAGGAAAGGTGATGATATTATTCACTGGGAGGCCATTTCTGAACACCCTACTTTGGTTTAACTACAGCAACATGTTGTGAGTCACCTTGAAAAAAAATCAAAGGAAGGTCTGATACAGATGTTCTTTTTTGTTTTTTTTTTAACTAAAAGGCTGATTTAATTGATTAGCATATCTACAGTATGTTACAATACTAAAACGCTATTTATTATTATTATTTAAAAATACACAATCAAGTTATGTTATTGAATACATATTTATATACGTATTACATTCATTCCATAGTTATTACATCAATGTGAATTTAATATTTATATCTGCATTGTATTATTGTACAATATAGTTCCCCTGCTGATGATAAGAAAGTATTTTATTTATGTAATTGTTATGTGGCATTATCATGGCTAATGTGAGTAGCAGTAACTTGGATCACTGAAAGATTAATTCTCAGTACCTTTTCTGTAATGCTGTTCAGCAGATCTAGTGCTCATGCCTTGCCTTACATGATAGTGGGTGGCTGGCTAAGGCTAACACGTTCTGTCAATCACTGACAGAATCGCCTTGATGGGAAATGACAGAAGTATTTATTCTCCATTTGAAGGTCAAGCTCGGGTTCATTGCTGGAAGAGAGCAGGTTTAAAACATTGAGAATTGGGGTAGGTCAGGTGCACAGCTCAAACTGAGAGTCAAATTTCTCCAGAAATGGCTCATCTGTGTCACAGTAAAATGAACTTCACTTACTGAGCTCTACTGTCAGAAGACAAAAAAAATGGGGAAATGAAATGCAATGAGATAAAGGCAGGATTTGGGATAATAGGCGGGGAGTAGGGCTTTCAGGAAAGCTTTGAATTAAGCCATCACATAGAAATTACCAGATAAAAACGATGCCATGTTTTAAAGAGGTTAGCCTGGCCAGTGCTCCCTTTAAGGTACATGTATGGTTAATTCCCCATTATTTCCTACACCGTGTACTATTTTTGCTGCAAGGTTCTGTGAGCTGGATCTCCAGTCATTAATGACCTTAGTAGCAAAAATTAGCACCGCACCCCTGCAGACTTATTTAATTACCCAACGTCTTCACTCAGGTGCACCCAAACCATATTGCCTCTGCGCTCGCCTTTGCTATTTCATCTTGATGTGAAGAAAAGGCTATCATCAGGGGCTAAATTTGCAATATGAAAATAAAAATAAAGAAATAAAATACAGAATATTCCCTTGGTTATTTACCACCAGCAGAAATGAACCAGTCTTAGATTCCCGTCACTGGATAATAAACTATTGTTTTCATCTGAATGATTGACTGATACATCTATACATGCACTCAGGGAAGCATCAAAGATGTCTGGATTCGTGAGAGCGGTGTCTTGAGTGACAGATGACTATAGGTGACAGTAACAACAATGCGGCAATTGCGGGAATTGTTGTTGCGATGCCAATCACATTGTGGATTCAAAACAAGCTTTATTATTTCTGAAAAAAGCAGACAACAAACGACATACAGGCTACATGGCATGTGGAGGTGGCCAATACAATGGTGGCATTTGCTTGATCAGCTTGATTTTCAGCAGAGTAAGGGTTAATGACACCAAGTAATTTATGTGCAAGAAGACCTAGTTTTATATATGTATGTATGGCATATTGTTAATTAATCTCAACTGACGGCAGTAGGCATGTGGCAATAGAATGGATAGTAATTGGTCCTGAAAGATTGTTTGTGGCATTGTCATCTAGTTGCTAGATTTTGCGATTTTATCATTTTAATAGAAAAGTAGCCCAGATAAGAAACAAAAATGGACTAAAGCTAATGGAACAGCATAAAAAAATAAATTGGGTATGTGTAATTAATAGTTTCTAAAAGGACCTACAGCAGTGTTTCCCGATCTGGTCCTTGGGGATCCCCAGAGTTTACTTTTATCGGAGCTGGGAGGGAGCAAAAACGTGGACTGTGTGATGGGGGGCCTAGGATTGAGCATAAACATGGACCAGCTGGGGGTCCCTGAGGAGCGGGTTGGGAAACATTGACCTACAGGGTTTAGTCATGGACACCCGGCTAAGCTCTTATCATTTATTTGGGTTTAAGGCAGCCTGTTTCACTATCTGTGAATGATTCAGGGGATGTTTGGCATCAAGGGGATCAGAAATGAGGATATAGAAATCAGTAAGATGCAAGTAGGCTCCCACCCAAATGACTTCCTATAACTTCCCATGTGACATTTTCGTGAGGACTGGATAGGGGTTAGCACAAGAAAAGAAGCACAAGAAACCAGAATTCCTGAGGAGCCCCCCGGAATTGGCTAAGGTGCGTGTCGTTGTCACGCCCTCGGAGGCAGGACGGGCAGGTGGAGGGAGTTAAGGAACCGATTGCCGACTCTACTTAAGGGAAAGAC
>JAODKL010000128.1:734035-750727 GCA_026780765.1 Petrocephalus schoutedeni
GGATTCCCCGGTTATCGACTATCACCTTCTGCTCACGACTACGGCTCTGGATCGCCCCTTTGGACTTGGTGACCAGGACTGCTCCCCAGGAAGGGCTACCTCGCCCTGCACCGCCTTCCCTGGGAAGCAAGAGACGACACTCTCCTGCTTTGCCTTCAGCGGGTGGACCTGTCTATTCTCCTACTTGCCTGGCTTGTCAATAAAACCCAGTTTTCCCCGCATATCTGGATCCGGCTTTCCCTTGACCGCTCCGCGTGAGAGCCGTGACAGTCGTCTTTGACACATTTAGCATGAAACTGTATTTTTTTTTTATTCATACTTCTTGTTTGAATAAGAACAGGTGAGGTCCATCTCAAATGTGTGGGGATTAAATTTTCATTATTCATTATAGACGTTTGAACACTGGGTAGACGCATTGTGAAATAACTCCTCCTGCTCGAGACTTTCTAAGTGCTTTTGTTCATTTTTAATGAGGCAAAGTCGGGTGAAAGACCCACCAAATGTATTGCACAGCATTTGGAAATGGGGGCTTTATTGATTCGCATTTATTTTCTTGAGACTGCTGTCATTATTTTGTCTGTTTCTGATATCTTCCCATTCATATTTTTATGTCTTCTCTCTATATTTTGGGTTTTTTTGGAGGGATGGAGTGGGTCAATTGTTTCTTTTTAAAAAGAATGATTTTATAATGATTTCATTCTCTTAAACACGGCTCCTACGAGGCTCTTTATAAATACAGTGTTGATTGTATGAGAGATCCTAGTAATGTAATGTTATGCTGTGCACCCTGCTGAGAATTTCATATCTGAAAAGCTAGAGAAAATATTCTGAAACATTCTTTTTAATTTGCTGACTTTTTTTTTACATATATATTAATTTCCTAAAATGCTAGCAATGAAAGTAAATGAAAATATTGCATTTCCTTTTTATCGAAGTTTAAACTTTATTTCCATTTTCTAGAGTCCAGATTTGAAATGAGGCAAGAATACATATTAAGATATAAAGAGATCATGATGTCAAAGGGTAGAACAACAGTTCGACATTAATTAATTATTACTGTATTTTTAATAGTATTACAAATAATCGAAGGGCAGTTTACAATATATATATATATATATATATATATTATATATATGTATATATATATATATATATATAATCTTTGGCCCTGAATCCAAATATGTTCTGTAACATGAGGGTTGCCAACCCTGAACTGCAGCATATGACTTGAGTTGGTGGGGGGGATAGGAGAAAAATAACATTAATGGTATCAATAAAGCCCTTATGGTTATTAAATTAATACTGAAAAACCTGTATTATCCAAACTAGATCCAAGAAAGTGAGCCAGATCAAATCCAAGACAGCAAGCAAAGTTGGCTTTTTATATATTTCCCCCTCTTGGGTTTCATTACAGGTTTGATGACCCATTTCCATGGCGATGCAAGAGGACGCAGGCCTATCCCTTGCTGACACACGTGATTTGAATTTGATTTGATTCGAATCACTGTCATCAACTCTGAGATACAAAAAGGCACCAGCATGCATTCTTGCTGCTCTCATTCTGCAGTTCCCAGCAACCTCCTCTCTCTAGCCTCCAGGTTTACGGGCTAATCGAATTGTTAACCAGGATGTAACAGACTGAGGTTATTGATGCTGCTTTGGTCCCCAGCTGGGCCAAACTTATTATGCCTAATTACATTTATCCCCAGATATAATTACAAATTATTGTCAGAATCATTTTGGCCTTTCATTTTTTATATATTAAAATTGAATGCTTCAATAGAAATGATATTAAAGTAATAATATTGAACAAAGCTTTTTGTCTTCGGGGTAAGTAAGATGTACTGTACAGTGTAGTATAGCCCACATTGGCTGGAAGGCCAGCAAAAGTATAATGCAAGTCAAGGCTTCTCCCTCGGAGTGATTCCCCTCCCTGCAAGCATCCCCTAGCAGAGCTACTGTAGGCATTCTTTCAGTGTCAAGGTAATATTCTTTGGTGTATGGTCAGGGTCTCCCTTGTGAGGCTGAGGATGGTCAGGACCACTGCCCAGAGAGGTGAAGGGATTAATAGAGTGTTAATCAGCCAAGGCCTCTAGCTGTATATCTGTCGGTGGGCTCTTTAGCATCGAAGCGGTTCGGGTCATTCCCTGAAATGTGCAAATTCACAGTGCCACTGGGCTCTCATCTTCCAGCTTTTTGGTTAATCCCCTCCCCCCCTTTTTTTTACTCTGCTGTAAAACCAGAAATATAAAAGGTTAAATGGCAGTGAGGCAGCAGCATTCAGCAGAAGCATTTATGGTAAAGAGCAACATGGGCTTAGTTTGGTCTTTACACAAACAAGACCTCACTGATTATTTTATCCGCAAAAATTAACATGGCTGACATAGTTGCTCAGCTGCCATTTTATCCAAAATATATGTGTAATGATATTATTGTCATTGTGTGTTGTTGTTGCCTAACAGGTGCATTATAATTGGGAAGTGAGATTTATAGCAACCCATGAAGCATCACTTAAGTAAGACAGAGCGCTTTGAGTCCGTGATCCACCTAAGGGTTAGTTTGCAAGACGCACCTCCAGGTCACCCTCTGTGTGCTGAGCTGATGAGAATAATATGAGGGGGCTAAGTGCAGATGGTACCCCTGCAAATGGAGGCACAGTCAGAGATGCGAATTAAGTGCAGCATGAGGGTAAAGGTCCTATTTTAAGGGCATCAGTGGGACTGGCTGGCTGGCATGATCACAGGGCAGGCATCTCTCGGATTATGCTTGGGACTCGGATGTCCGTCAGCCTCCTACCCCTCCCCCTTGGTTGGGACCTGATTTAGAAGCAGTTATCAATGGCAATCACTCATGTAATTAGCTTCCATAGTTCCTTCCTTCCCTGTAAAATGTCAAACCATTCAAGATGTGAGTTGCATAACAGCTGCCATGAAAACTTTGCAGAAAAAATATATAATAATAAATTTAATGGATAGTAAAGAACTCCAGAGCCTGAAAACCAAAACAGAAAACAGATCCTCATTCTGGAGGAAAACCAGCAGGAGTCTACATTGACTAGATGGCACATAATAACAAAAACACTAAAAAGAACAACAAAAACAGCATCAACAACAACAGCACCACCACCAACAACAACAACATCAATAGTAATAATAATGATAATAATAACATTTCATGACTCCACTGTGATAAAATATATCAATGGTGTTTTCAGAATGTAAAAACATATCTTCCTTTGTTCCAATCATATTTTAGTTTAATTTTATTCTGCTCCTATCCCACCGCACGTAGCATGTAGTTGCAGCCTTTTGAATAGAAGTATAACTTTGACAATGAAAAATGATAATAATATTGATAAAGCAGGTCTAGAAGAAGGATGGAAGAGCCACACTAATCATATTATTCCTCTCAGAGCACCGTGCAGTGGGACTCCCAATGTTAAAGGCTCACCGCAGAGGCTAAAGGGAATCCTCCTCAACCCATATTAGCCAGGAGATCAAGATCAGCTTTCTCAAACTGTAGAATCCATTTTTACTTCCCAGTTGCAAGTATTTACTTGGTCTAAGGTAGGGTGCAAGATAGATTATTTGAGAACAAAATTTCCAAAGAACAACATCAGTTTCAGTTTTCACTTTAAATATAATATTATGCCTGCACCTCCACACACAAAATTAAAACCCTCTGCATATAATCATGTCATAATTGCTGTCTATACCCCACTACCAATCTTGTTCCCTTCTTAACCTATGGAAATTAATTTGTAGTAAAGATCTGTGCAACTGTGATCTCACAAAAAAGAAAAAAGAGAAATGTAAAACATAAGCCATGGGCAAGCATAAAAGATGGGCTTCTTTGGGAGGACAACAGCTCATGTTAACTGGGTCATTATGTGACTGTAAGCATTGCCAGTCAGATTCTGATTGGCAGTGTGTTACAGTATCTACCACTCGTTCCATAAAGACACCTCCTTCTTTGTTTGCCATCAAAAACACAATCAAACTTGGTGGGTGTAAAGTGGCACGTGCTATTAAGATTCAATGTGGAACCAAAACAGATGTTACATTTAATGCTGCAAACAAATGCAAACATCTAACTAGATTTCTAGTATATATCTCAGAGGTGGTATACAAGCATATGTACGTATTCTGCTGAAATATAAGTACCCTTATTTCATAATATTTGGAAACTTATTTCAAATGTACTGTTAAGGAGGAGAAGTTAACACTGGCCTTTAAATATTTCAATATTCCCCAGCCCATCGTTTGATGCAATAATGGTGTTTTTCAAATGCCTATCTCGCGTGATGGTTTATAGATGGGCTAAAAGGTGCAACTACAGCACGCTTTGCTTGTCACACAGTTAATGCCGACAGAAAAATGCGGCACCTTACGCGATTCTGTAATATGTGATGCCCCACCACTGGCGGGTTGCTGCCTTTCATTCCAGATCTCAGGGTGTAAGTACAACACGCTGCCGGAGGTAAAGTCTCCATCGTCATGTCTATGTAAGCCTTCTCCCAAACTCTCACTAAGTGGCAGCTATTTCATATGGAAATTCTCTGTGCTCGCTGCATGCCAGGCACACGATTCCGGCTGGCATTCCCTCTGCCTGGGGGCTGGGGTGGGCTCAAGGTTCTGCTTCATCTCCCTACCTGTTCATGTCTGTCTCTCACAAAGGCGCAGTGGTCACATTTATTGGTTTAGAAGGCATATACAGAAATCTGTGCTGGGTGCGTGCTTTATGTGGATCCATTCAGCTTCAGAAACAATGTGGGAGGGTGGTATGGAAATTAGTAGGCTTTAATTGCTTGGCTTAAGTAATCAGATTTGTTAAATAGTGGCTAGAAACACTTTGATTTTACTGCCACTTTAGGCTTAATATTCGCATTTGCATGGTATTCTTGACTTCAGTTTCAATGGCTTGTTTTTATGACAATTGAGCCAGCAAAATGCAACTGAAGTTCTAACCACTTTCCAGCAGAGGCCTGTGGTGAGCCTGGGGTGTCCCAGGAGGCACAAGACACAAGGCAGGGGGCATGTGCAAAGGATGCCAGGCAGTCAGAAGCCACACACATGCACACTCATGTGTGCATGTTCTTGGCCAGCAGCAGGAAAGTGGCAGAAACCCACACAACACGAGGGGCAGAAACTCCACAAACTCCACTAGGGCAGAAAGTGACTCGAACCAAAGACTATTCATAAAAATCTAACGTACTACTGGGATGGAAGTACACTCTGAGCTTGCAGTTCCAGCTTAAGTTGACATTTGGGTGCTTGTGTGTCACTCTCGTTTCCAAAAAAGCTGACTATGTGCTATGTACTTTTAATAGGATTACTGCGGGCTCTGAAACCTTCCAGTTTGACGTCTGAGCTCCGTGTCCTTATCTAAACCAAACTGCAACTTCAATCACTTGCAGTTTTTATTTTTACACATACAACACAAATTATTTTGTGTTTATGTTGCAACTTTCCTTTCCCCTTCTTGAAGAGAGGCTTGTTTTGCCATATTGGGCAAATCAGAGCGTTTCATTATTATTATTATTATTTTGCAAACACTTGCTCTTACACAGAACTAAACTGATTTCTGAGGGAGGGCAACAGTTTAGTCATTATTTGCCTGCGAATGGATTTTGCCCTCAAAGCCAATCAATATTTTAGTGTTATAACAGGGAGGAAAACAGCTTTGGAAGATGGACTGTAACAATTCATGTAAACAGTCAAATGGACAGTGAAACATAAGCCAGTTAAGTGTGAATATTTTATCAAGAAGCTAATAAAAAAAAAATGAAATATTTACAAAGAGAGAGAGGGGAACGCAGCCTGACCGAATGTGTGGTTCCAGCCATTGTTGTCTAGCTTGGATTTTCAGCCACTTACTGTCATACTGATAACTTTTCCATTGCAAACTGCTGATAGGAAGGGGCACATCACCTTTCACCCATTTTCAGATCAATCTTATCTTTCAGCCTAACCTAAATGGAGGGAATTTTCCTGACACAAAGGCAAATTGGGTTAGAAAATCAACCCAACAGTGCTGCATCAGCAGTGCATAAATTAATATCAAATGCTTAAATAGTTGTACTTTATTTAAAATAAAACGTCAAGGGACATTTCAACAGCTGGATTAATTCTTATGGATCTTATGTTTCTGGTGACTTTCTTACTGTATTGATTAGTAATATTAATACATTGCATAGTAATGCATTAGCAATGGTGAAAGTAAGTTTGTAAGCCCAGAATCAATACACACTCCACATTATTTTAAACTAATATGTGGTCTGTTCTAATTCAAAGCCCAAAAATGGATAAACAAATTACACACAACTCATCAAAATTTGATCTAGTGGATCTTGTCATCTCTTACTCGTAGAAAAGGTACAATTAAATTTGAGCTTTGAATTTTCTTACCTGGACATGGTCTGTTTTGGATAAATTCCTGTGCTGGTTGGGTGGGTGGGGGGTTGGGGGCTGTTGGTAATTGCAGATGGTTCCTGCAGAGGTGAACAATGAGAAATGGCAACAGGAAAGCCTGTTATAAGTTACAGGACCCATGACTGTCACGATCTGACCATGTCTTCCTGTTGTGCCATGCCCCTTGTTACCCACGTGAGTATGTTACCCGATTGTTTCCTGATTGTTTCCAGCTGCCCCGTGTTCCGTCTGTGATTGTCTTGTGTATTTAGCCCGCCCGTGTTCAGTCCTCGTGGTCGGATGTTGTATGTATTTGGGTAACTTAACCCCATACATCGGTTCACGGTTCTCTGTTGTGCCTGAATCCTGTGTTCCCTTCGGAATAAACGTCTTGTTTCTGAACCGCCTGCAATATGGGTCGTCGATCGCACCGCAACCGTGACAATGACCCTGAACAGGAAATTTTATGGAAAATGGATGGATGGATGGGTGGATGGAAGTCATGGGGCTACTGCAATAGCAATAGGAGTTAATGTGGGCAAAAAAGAAAGTGGGGGCAGTACCTTGCTCAGGGTACCTCAGTGGTGTGTTTCCCTAACAGTTATGCTACCATTGCCCCAAAACTAGCACTTCATTGTAAGTCTGTTGCTCTGATGCTCTTGCTTTTATTCTAATTGTATACTCACAACCTTACACAGTGTATATGTGGTTTATATAAATGTGTAAAATTTGCGATACATATGTGATGTGTTTTGGTCAGATTGGCCAGAAAAAATTTAAAATATATTGTTTTGTCCCTTTGATCCCTTCATGTAAGATGAGTTGTACTTAAGACCAACATTTGTTTAGAATGAATGAACATTTCAATATAAAAAACATAGCAATGATTTATGAGTTTGTCCAACATTTTGGTCACAATGCAAAATAGGAGCATTTTTATGAAATACAAGGTAAGGAAAAAAATTAATTACATTTTTTGAGATTAAATCATAGCTGGCACTTTCATATATACTATAAATGAAGTCATTTTTACTGTGGCTTTGCAATTAAAACAGGAAAGTTCTACAGGTGATATGTCATGGCTGATCTACCTCCAAATCTCTACTTCTATTGCATCAGATTTTCAATGTGTTATGGCAACTAGAGATTGTACAGAGATTGACTTGGCCTAGTTCAATATGTGCGACTCGACCAGGAACAATATTGCAGGGTGGCTTTTCGTGAGGGGAGAATGACACCTCATTATGCTTCCTGGGGCACGTCTCTGGGGTCAGAAGATGATTGAGTTGATCCTAACACTTCAACTCCATCAGATGGAAATGTGACTGACAGAAAGAAAGTCATGAAATATAACTGGGGAAAAAATATATGAAAGACTATTCCCGCAAGACTATCATCTGTCCTCCAAAACCTTAATCAATGACTTTTTGCCTTATATCCCGTTTGTACGACCTAAACCTATTCACCACTGCCATCTGTTCACAGCAAAGGATACCCAGCAGAAGGACTGCAGTCCTTGATAAGTTCAGCCATGGGCCAAACATCAGTGAGTTGTAGGCTTTCTGGTGTAAAGTGAATGGGCTTTTCATTCCTTTCTATGCATCTCCAAGAATGATGCCTTTGGATTTTTCACTAGTTCACTGTGGTACCACAAATCCTCTGCTAACAAACTTTATTTAAAGCAGTCATTATACTGCATCACACATACCTTCATAATGCTTTCATAAAGTATTATAAACACGATTTCAACTACTTATAAAAAAGGCATAACACGTTAGAGTCATGTGTATTATGCATTATGAATGTTCTATGAAGGTCTTGTCTATAATGCACTATAAACACAGTCATAATGTAGCGCAAAGCATCCTTAATTCTTATACTGAAAATAATAATGCATTTATGAATTTGTTACGATGAATTATAAGAACAGTTGTTAGGCTTTATGAATATGGGCTTCACAGAAAGTGTTACCACAGACTCAAACTCAAAAAGTAACCTAATTCTACTGCCTTTCGCAAGGCCAAACCCTGCCATCTATGGAATGCAATAACAATTTTAGACAATCAAATAGAAATGGAAAAAGGCTTTTAATGGTTCTAATATTTTGATTGCATTTGCTGAATTGTGCCGAATGTGATGATAAAAAGAGAAAATAAGCACAATCGATGGCCACTGAGGCTGCAAGGGGCCGTTAAATCCATTTCAGTCTTAAAAAGACAAGTTAATAATGGCCCATCACCAGCACTAGCATGCCTTCAGGTATGTACAGAGAAGCCCATTGTATTGTGAGGCCCATTAATATTATTGATTCCCTCGTGACAGCTTCCTAGATGGAGTGGCCTCCTTTAGCAGTGCCTGTTAATGAGCAGCAAGTAATTATCAGCAGGAACTATGAGATGGTAACGAGGGCCCCTCTGAAACCCATATATTTAGATCATGACTGATATTCAGGCCCCTAATCAGGCACCCTGATCCTGCCTGTTATATGAAGTTAAATTCTGCTGTCAGGGGAATTTCAGATGAAAGTGACCAGTCATGTGACCGTACCTGCCTGTTGATGGCACAGTCAGTAATGCGTACCCTTATCTTTTAGCAGCTGGGATCAAATATTGTGGTGTCAAAGCCTCAGCTTCCAGAGCTGTGCACTACCTTCCCAACCATGGATGTGCAGAGTGTGTATTTTGTGCGTGCATCACTTTGGTTTCCGCACAGTTTCCTCCCACAGTCGATGGACAAGACAAGCAATTGTCAATAGTGTGACACTATATTGTCAAAAGTATTGGGACACCCCTCCAAGTCATTTAATTCTATGGCCAGAGGTGTACAAAGATCAAGCACCTGCAGTAGGCATCTAGACTGCTTCTACAAACATTTGTGAAAGAATAGGTCGCTCTCAGGAGGTCAGTGAATTCAAGCGTGGTACCATGATAGGATGTCACCTGTGCAATAAGTCCATTTGTGAAATTTCCTCACTACTAAATATTCCATGTTAGTGGTATTATAACAAAGTGGAAGCAGTTGGGAGCAGCAGCAACTCAGCTACGAATTGGTATGTAAAATCCCAGAGCGAGGACAGTGCATGCTGAGGTGCACAGTGTGCAGAAGTCGGCAGGTTTCTGTAGAGTCAATAGCTACAGACCTCCAAACTTCGTGTGGCCTTCAGATTAGCTCTAGAACAGTGTATAGAGAGCTTCCTGGAATAGGTTTCCATGGCTGAGCAGCTGCATCCAAGCCTTACATCACCAAGCACCGGACGGAGCAGTGTAAAGCACACTGCCACTGGTCTCAAGAGCAGTGGTGACGTGTCCTCTGGAGTGACGAATCACGCTACTCTGTCTGGCAATCTAATGGAGGAGTCTGGGTTTGGCGGTTGCCAGGAGAATGGTAATTGCCTGACTGCATTGTGCCAAGTGTAAAATTTGGTGGAAGGGGATTATGGTGTGAGGTTGTTTTTCAGGGGTTGGACTTGGCCTCTTAGTTCCAGTGAAAGGAACTCTTAATGCTTCAGCATACAAAGCCATTTTGGACAATTTCATGCTCCCAACTTTGTGGGAACAGTTTGGGGATGGCCCCTTCCTGTTCCAACATGACTGCTCACCAGTGCATAAAGCAAGGTCTATAATGACATGGATGAGCAAGTTTGGTGTAGAGGAATTTGTCTTGCCTTCATGGAGCCCTGACCTCAACCCGACAGAATACCTTTGGGATGAATTAGAGTGAAGACTGCGAGCCAGGCCTTCTTGTCCAACATCAGTACCTGACCACACAAATGCTCTCCGTGAAGAATAGTCAAAAATTCCCATAAACACACTCCTAAGCATTGTGGAAAGCCTTCCTAGAAGATTTGAAGCTGTTATAGTTGCAAAGGGTAGGCCAACTCCATATTCAATCCTATGTATTAAGAATGGGTCATTGAAGTTCATGTTTATGTAAAGGCAGGTGTCCCAATACTTTTGGCAATATAGTCTATGTGAGCGTCTGCCTTTCAGGGAGCTGCTCTCCCATCTAAGGTGTCCTCTTCATGATGCCCAGTGTTACCTGCACTGCTAAAAAATACAGTTTTATATAAATATATAGAGGTCATGTTGACATGTTGTATTTTATATTAAGTTTTTCTTCCTTTCATCGCAGTTTTTGAGGTGTATGAGTCGACCATGCTTTTTCTGGTGTACAAGCCCAGTGTTCAGACAACCATTTCACATGTCTAGGGAAAAGTCTGACATACAGAGAAGGTCATTTTTGAAGGTAAATGACATTATAAACTTATATAAGCATACTAAGCATCAGGAAGTGATATTTTTAATATAAGCTTCTCATACTAGATCTTAAGCACAAGGGAGCTTAGAAATTTTTAGAAAGCTATGGAAATAATTCTCACAGTGGGTAGGCCTGACGGGCTGACCTTCCTGCTCCATGCGAGAGAGACCCTGGGGTGAGAGCTCAGATTACACATTCATCCCTCTTTTTGGGAGTGTGTGTCTCTGCAGTTAGGACACCGTTCCTGTGGCCAGAAGGTCACTGGTTCACATCCCAGAGTCAGACAGGTGATTTCATAGTTGGACCCCTGAGCAAGGCCCTTAACTTCCAGCTGCTCCGGGGCCTAACTCACCCTGCTTTCTCAAAAAGAAAAGAAACAAATGTCCATCACTTTGCATAGAAATGTTTGTTAAATATAATGTCCCATTAATTAATTGTATGCTAACAGTTGGTCATTAGAAATTTATATATAATTGCTGCCTAATTTTTAAATGTTTCGTACCAATGAGACTAGAAAATAACGTGAAAGAAAACAATAATCAGCATTGTAATGTTACCAGTTGCTAACACTGCAAGATCATTTTAATATTTTAACTTGGTAATTTGGTATCTCGGGAAAATACATTATCATTGCAAACTACAGATATAACTAAGCACCCAAGATCAGCTGCACCGAAAGGTCTTCTTCATTATCTGAGGGAGAGCACATACATATGCTGAAGACACGTGTAGGAATTGATACATTTTTTCCCTTCTTCTGAAAATCATGAAGAAATGTAGAATGTAGAAGGTACAAAATAAAAGAGATAAAAGATGTGTTGTGATTCATTAACGATGAACAAACAGTATTTCACTTTTTATTCATTACTTGTTCCTTCAGTAGTTCCTTAGTCCCTCCAGTTGTTCCTTCTGTAGTTGACAAAGGTTTACAGAATTAATTGATATAGTTACAAATATAATAACAGGACTGAAATAAAATATATCTCACAGTTTGATAACGATGAACGGACATGAGATCAGTATGTTACTAAGACTTAGTTTGTGGTTCATAAATACATTTGTAATAGTACAATACTACATTATTTGTGTCCCCTCAAGTAAAGTGTTAGCAAAATATCAGTCATTTAACATTTCAAGTAAAATTCATTTACTGAACACAATTAAGATCATGTTTCAAAGGAGGATTTCAGCTTCAGAGGGCTTGTTCATTATAGAGCCCTTGGTCACCCACCCCATTTATTGTCATCTACCTTCTTGATGGATTCAGTTTCCCTTCAGATCCAGAGCACCAGATCCAGCTTATCAAGCAGACTGATTATCTGGATCAAATGTAAGATAAGATAATGCTTTATTGATCCCAAAAGAAAATTCTTTGTGTTCTGTTGGAACTGAACTCTGCAGGAAGGTAGATCTGCAGGAACAGGTTTGGTGGCGTTTGGTGTATAACCCCCATGCTACATGGCCCCTTTAAAACATTTTGATATAGTAGCCTGAAACATTTTTTCCTCCTTGTGCAATACTGCCGGTATCCAAAGTTTCACATTATTGTAATAAAATGGGCAGTCCATTGTTACTTATACACTTATCCAAAGCAACTTACAGTAGAGGGTTACAATTTATGTGTATTTCCTGGACAATACACCCTTTGCAATGTTAGCACAATGCTCTACTTGAGGTGCAAATTTTGACATTTTGGAGTTGATCTAGCTGATTGCATAGGGCTAAATCACCCACTGCAGCAAATTACTCTTAATCTAATATTATATGAATGAATTTTGCAGTAATAAAAGGTAACCTTGTTTCTAGCGCTACCATCATTACATGCATTACCACTTGTGTTCTTCCTGCATGACGAATGCCAAGCCCACTGTCAACTGCATTGTTTATTTATTTATTTATTTTGAATTTAATTTCTTAAGGGAATGGCCTTGTTGGAACAGGCACACCCAAGGGTCTTATGATGGTGAGAAATGACTCATCTACATTACGGAGGGTGGCAGTTATGCTTAAGGGTACGTTGCTTATTGGTTGAGTTGCCTGATATTCCCACTGCTTCTGGTGTATTGTTTGGCTTCTGATGTATGTCCCAAGATATGGAATATCCAAAAGAATGGAGGCATTTAAAACTATTGAAAAGCTCTCCCAAATTCTTAGAGAACAATTCTCCGCTCAAATCCTGGGCTTTAAAACACAACACAATAAAAGCTTTAAAGGCTTAGGCCAGTAAACTCTTGTAAAGATTTGACAACAGGGATCATCATATATTTAGTAGTTCCTGTTATTTAATTGTTGTGTTCTATTTTTTATACATTCCTTTTCTGATTAAGGAGGCTGTACTTTCTAGGAATTTTATCTTAGGCGAGAGGGATATTTATAGCTGTTGATGTTAAGGGCTTTTTGCTGGGGGGTTTAAGGTCTGAGTTTGAGTGTTCTGTCTTACCTGTAATTTGTAAGATCTGAAAATATGGATAATATGTAAAAATGTCCTTTGGATATCAAGGCTGAAATGACTGCACATAGTAGGAATTATTTATTTTAAGCAATTGCACTAGAGGGAACATCTTGCTCTATAACAAGACTCGGAAACATAACCAAATGATTTAATTCTGAAAGTGCTGTACTTTAATTTCATTAATCTCAATTGTGTTTGAACAACGCAGATAATGTTGTGTCCATTTACTGCATTTTTGTTGCTGTAATTAAACTTTTTCAGTTAGCTACCTTAAAAAGTCATCATGATTCTGCATTATATTCACCTAATATTTTTGGTTGATGTAACTTTTCAAGTAGTAGTTGAGTCAACCTAACTTTTTATTCCAATAGAGAAAATACCTGATAATATGAGCATACTTAAAAAATGTGATGAAGCCAATTGCTTGTTGTTTTCTTTTATGTTGAGGGAAGTTAATACTCTATATTATGGCTCCAGGTCCACCACAAACCTATGAACATATTATAATATTTCTTAATATTTCATTAATAAAGAAAATGTGTAACCATTCTGAAACCTTTATATTTACAATCATTTATTTAGCTGCTGTTATATAAAACTGAGGCAAATGATACATCAGACGCAAGTCTTCATGCACACATGCTGCAGACTAAGCTTCCAGTTAGTGACCAGTAACAAGTGGAAGATCTAAACAAAAAGGCATACAAGACACTGCTGGAAACGAATAGGAGAAGAGCGATTTAAATATCACCAAGAGAATTTAGAAGAAGTCAGTTGCAGGTAATTGGGAAGGTCACCAGTTCAAATCCCATGTCTGGTGGAGTGGTTTCACTCCTGAGCCCTTGAGCAGGACCCTTGACCCCAATTTCTCCAGGGATAATATGACCCTGCTTTTTGAAATGTGTGTTGCTTTGGATAAAAGTGTCAGCAAAATCTGTAACACTGCTATGGAGCAGTCGGCCAAGAATAGATGTCTGATGTGCTGTTGCGTTTTGAATCATGTGTAGTGGTTTCACAGCATATTCTGGCAGCCCTATCAATAAAGAAATACAGCCATTTAGTCATGATATCACAAATGCCTGGACGAGGAGGGAACTATGCATTCTGATTTTCCAAATGTTACAGAAGGTACATTTCCAAGATCAGGAGATAACTGCAATGTAGTCTGTAAAGGATTGCTGCCCATGTATCATAACCCTTAGCTTCCTAGCAGACCTTGACAACATTGATGCTGATCTAAGATGTACAGTAATGAATGGTAGGGCTAGCAGGGAAGACAAGATGTCTTTGAGAGCTTCACCTGAAGGTGGCTATCCCTCATCCAGGTTGTGATGTCAGTGTGGCACATGAGACTGTGATGTCTTCTAGAGTGGAAGGTCAGGTAAAGTTGGATATTGTCAGTGCAGCAGTGGTGGGAAACATGACTGGATCAGAACAAGAAAGTTGGTGTACAGTGAGATTATGAGGTCAAGATCTGAACCTTGAAGCACACCAGTGACCTGAAGGTCTTAGATACCCTGTTTGCCCAAGACATTTGGAAGAATGTTCCTAATGATTAAACAGAGTTGCCCCAGTGATGCTAAGTGGAGAGAGGGTGGACAGCAGGATGTGGTGGGTCACCATGTAGAAATGTGCAGTTAAGTCCAGCATGATGATAATAGCTTATTTAAATGCAGCGTTTAGCAGATCAATCCAGAACAATCAGCAGGGTAATCTCAGTGTTCAGCTTTGAAGCTGGACTGATGAGAATACAGAAGGTTATTCTGTGCAAAAAAGTTAGAAACAGCATCCTCAAGAGTTTTATAAATGAGAAGAAAAAGACTATGTTTTTAGTATATGATCTACCGGTATGTGTCTAATTTTCTTGAGTAATTTTCCTCATGAATTAATATAATGCAATTAGATACGCTTTATTAAATCACAATCCAGCCCTACTTATAGCCCTGCCCACTGTGAGTCTTATATCCATGGCTTTCTACACTGTCAGAAAAAGGGCGTAGTCATGGTACAGATTTGTACCCTAAGTTACAAATAACATTAATATAACAACTATAATAACATAATATAATATAATAACATTAACCCCAATGGTACAAAATGTTCCTCAGAGTCAATTTCTGTACCTAAAAAGATACATTTGCCTACAGTTATGCTACAATTGCAAACCCGCGAAGTTATAGCCTGTGTGACAAATAATTATACCCTCAAAGGTACAAATTGGTATTCTTTTTCTGACAGAGTAGAATTCAGTTGCAGTGTTTAAAGGAACAGATTTATTGATCTTATTGTGATATTCAGTCTTTAATATATCTTACTTGTGTGAATGACAACTTAGCACAATGTCTTTTTGTTGACAGTGAGGGGCAGCTTTTTCCAACTTGGGGATTTCTGTTCTGAATTATATTGACCATAACTAAAAAGGTTTAACTTAACCAGTGGAGCTTTGTTCCATGGGTAGTGTTAAATTTTTTGTGTATACTTTGTTGTAAATGTCAGACATAATAGGATGCTCTTGGGCTGAGCTGACATTCTTTGTATAATGCCCTGGAAAAGGCTCTTTGTTAAATGTTTATCTGGGAAAAGAAGATCATGCATAAAAAAGTTAAAACTGATTAGAGCATCTATAAAGGGCTAGCTGTGGATTGTTCAGATGGGTCAGAAGTCATTCTTTTGTTATTTACAGTTACAGCGTATTATTGGTCCTAATCTGTCCCTGCCGAGCAGTTATTTTATTCCATGCAGTTGTCTGTCTTTTCAAGGCCGCAGAGTGATTTATTTAAGTAGTTAAAAAGGCACATAATCTTTTAAGTGTTCTGTCATGTCCCATCTCCCATCCCAGCAGCCTTAGTAGTTTTTTTTTTATCCACGAGTGAGAGCCCTTTGTTCTGTGTGCCAGCCGGACCAAATGACCCAGATGCAGAGCCATTGTGCTGAGCTTAAAGTTACTCTATGAGAGGACAGGGGAGACAACAGGACTCTCTGTGTTCCCGGGCACACAATGGGGATGTTGTCGATGGCCCATCTGCCTCAAGTACCTAAAAAAAGTTGGAATAATGGACTTGAAATCACCTGGGGAAATAAATGTAGTAATAAAGTAAAAAAAATGCAGATAGTATCTCACCAGGATATTCACAGCACACAAGCAAACCTGATTTTCATGGGGAAAAACTTGTTTCCCATAATTTTCTGTTCAGTTGTCTTTAGTCACTGGCGTAGTGCAATTTTTATAGCATTAGGTATAATAATAAGTGATGACTGATCCTGAAAGTATTAATGACAGTACAGCTAATGACAATATACAGCCATGTACAGTATTAATGATAATGCACAGCCAAGGTTAAAACAGAACAAGTTTTATCAGTCCTAATAAGTTTTGGGTTGTACAGATGCCAACAAGTCGCTAAACAAGAAGTTGGTGTTCAGATCCCTGGAAGAGGATAAGCTTTTGTACCTTTGAGATTGGCAGCTACCCAGAATTCCAGGTATAAAAATGTAAACAAATGTAAACAAAGATTCTTCAGGAAAAGAGAATATGGTGAAGAATCGACACAATCATTGTATCATCCTGGGCAG
>JAODKL010000128.1:750827-762887 GCA_026780765.1 Petrocephalus schoutedeni
ACAAATGTAAACAAAGATTCTTCAGGAAAAGAGAATATGGTGAAGAATCGACACAATCATTGTATCATCCTGGGCAGCAGCCATTAAACATGTTTTCAGCAACAGTCAAAATTGCGACTGGCATCTTTGCAATCAGTAGTCGTCCTTTAGCGCTTGCTCTTTTGTCCCGGTCTCATTTAGAAGGATTAGCTCCAGCAATAAACACACCTTTAAGTCTAAATGAAACACAGTCAATAAAACTGCCATTACCGCCTATTAATCTTGTGGAAATGTGGGAAAGCTGATAATTGCCGCTAATGGCTAACTATGTCGTTGCTACTTTTTGGAATAATGGCAGTTATAAACCTGTCAACATGATGAAGTGATTTTACCATGCACATTTCCAACAATGCCATTCATAACATTTATCATAAATAAAACCATACTTTTAGTACCTTGACGTGATAAACACTGCTTAGACAGAAAGTACAGTTTTTGTACCCTTGTGTTGTATTGTTTTATTCTTGAAAAGACAGAGGGCTGCAGTAATCAATATTTTTTTAAAAAAACAACTGATTTATTGAATCTCCCCCAGTGCTTGTGTTCCCCTCAAAAGGAACAGAAACACTGGCCTTGTAGGGAAGGTCTGGCAATTATAGGTGTCTCACATGACCTCTACACATAGCACAAGGTGTGCAGACTCCTCTTCCAGCCTGGGTCTCCATTGCATTGTCTGCGTGGATCAGGCCCCGGCTCCGTGTGTATCCGTGCGTGTGGTGTACGTGTGGTATTTCCTTTCTGTCTGTGTAGGTTTCCCCTGGGTTCTCTAGTTTCCTTTCACCAAATGTAGATGTGCAGTTCAAATGAATTTCTACCACTGCCCTAAAATGGAGAAGCACGTTAATAAAAATGGACAGATATCGCCACTTTAGATCTTACCATTTTTACTAACAAGTTCCCTCATTGTTTGCTGCTCTTTTGTTTGCTGTAAACAATGTAGAATATATATATGGTTTCTTTTTTTGTTATGCATTCTGCCGCCGTTGTTTAGTATGTTAATCTTATCAGGCCTGTAGAAATAAATTTTGGGGAGGAAGCAAATTTCAAGGGGGGGGGGGGGGTTGTTAAAATTCTTATTTTCTGTAATGTCTGTGACTGGCAGTGTTTTTCATTGGTAGCAAACAAACTGGGGGGTGGGGATCAAGCCCATAATTTTACTATGTGGCTGCACTGTAACTATTTTAAAAGCATAATCTTGTTGGGGTGGGTGTGAGTGACAGAAACAAAACCTATTATCTGTAGAGCTGCAGAGCATTCAAATTCAGCAATTGTAAAACTAGCCATGCACGTAAATTAGCCTTTACTGAACTACGTGTCGTGCATATTTATTTACATGACCAGCAATGTAAAAAGTCTGTAGACTTGGCAAATTGTACTATTAACAAAGTAATGTACCATCCTCAATATTTGAATTTATATTTGAATATTTATTTGCTGCTGTGGCAAGCAGACATTAGCAGCATCAGGTCTGGGCCAATCCAGCCTGTCTTATTGACCATGGAGAGTTCTATACATGCTTACACTGCAGTTTTTTATCCGCATTGACATGACCAAGGACAAATTTGTATGATAAAAGTAGGCAGGTTACTGTCAGACTATGAGGACGCCTCCTGTTTACTTTGCATAACAAATTTAACAGTATTGAACATTAAATTATTAAGGCCTCATTTAACTGTAAAGATGCCATCTCTATTTTCAAATTAGGTTCAGCATAATTTAGAGGACGTACCTAAGATAAATAAAAAGCATTATCCTGAGATGGCACCAGGGTGCACTATGGGAAGAAGGTAAGGTGGCAGAGGCAGTGTGATGCTGTGAACAATGTTCTGCAGGGAAACCTTGGGTTCTGGCATTGATTTGGATGTTAGTTTGAAACATACCACATAGGCCTACCTAAGCATTGTTGCAGACCAAGTACAGCTCTGAAAAAAATTTGGAGACCATAGCATTTTTTATTTGACTAATTTCTCAATTTATGGCTATGCATCTGTGTTTTTTTTTTTTGCAAAACGCAGCCTGGTTCTTCCTTGCTTTATGGAACTTCAGTCCTGCTTCTAGGAGCCTGATACTAACTGTCCTAGCTGTGCATGTCACACCTCTTAATGTTTCCCATTCCTTTTGAAGGTCCCTTGATGTCATCCTCTGATTCATGAGGCACTCCTGGACAAGTTTACAGTCATCTCTTGCATTAGAAAGTCACTTCCCCTCTCCACCTGACAGGTTTCTGGTCATTGCCAGTTTCTCCTGATTCACCTTGTTCTTGTGTACTGATCTCTTAGAAACTTTGAGCCAGGAATCAGCCTGCCACGCAGTGTAGCCTTCTGCCAGCAGAACCAGGATTAAACCAGGATTTAACAATGCAGATTTTTTTTAAATATAGAGTGGTCCCTTCATACTTTTCAGAGCTGTAATGGCAATAGTTTTAATGCACCCTGCTACACCACAAAAATTCAGGAATGGTTTACTGGAAAATAGTTCAATGTGTTGACTTGGCCACCATATTCCCCAGATCTCAGTCTGGTCAAGCATCTGTGGGATGTGCTGGACAAACAAGTCCAATCTATGAAGGCCCCACCTAACAACTTACCAGACTTAAATGATCTGCTACTAATATCTAGGTGCCAGATACCACAAGACACCTTCACCTAAGACACCTGTTTTGGTGGCACATGAGGGATCTACACAACATTAGCCAGGTGGTGTTAATGTTATAGCTGATATTGCAAAATGAACAGTATCCAGTAAAATTTGATTGTAATTACTCAAACTGGATTTAACTTTATTTCACGTTTAATAGCGTAAGATTGTACCATAATACCAAAAATCTAATTCACAAATAAACATTCAATATAAGCAGCATAATAGCTCATTTTTTCTAGGCCATATCTTTTAAACACATTTTTAAAATGGCCTTTTAATTCTCCTCTACTCATTCCCAACTCACTTACATTACGCTTCCTGATTTGACAATTGAGGCGTGAACTCTTTGTGATTTTGCAGCAGTCTGTAATGCATTTTATTTATCTTGTGAGCTCAGCGAAAACCAGGAGCCTCAAAGCCATTAATTGCTGAGAAAAATCCCATATTTAATGCATGAAGACAATACCTCTGGCTGTACCTCCACATATAAACAAAAGATCCATCCATCCACCATCTGCCACTTATTCAGGCTCGAGTCATGGAGGCAGCCGTCTAAGCAGGGATGCCCAGACCTCCTTCTCAACAACCACCTCATCCATCTCCACCAGGGGAATACCAAAGTGTTCCCAGACCAGCTGAAAGATATAATCTCTCCTCCTGGTTGAACATGCCCAAAACAGCTCCCCAGGCAGCTGTCCCGGAGGTGTCTGAGGTTTGACCAAAGGGCAGACCCTTCCCTCCAGTACCCTGGCATTGACCTTCCCAGGGAGGCTGTGGAGTGTGATGCCCCTTAGATTGGAACACATCTTCTGGTCTATCCATCCATTTTCAGAAACAGCTGGTCCTGTACACGTTTGCAGGGACTCTTGAGCCTATCCTGGAGACTATGGGCACTAGGCAGGGAACAACCCAGGATGCAGCACCAGCCCATTGCAGGGCACATTCACACACCAGACACTCACACATTCACACCTATGGGCAATTTGGCAGCTCCAATTAGGCATGTTTTTGGATCCACACACATGGATCCTGGACAGAGGCTTAAACCCTAGTTCCAGAGGTGTGAGGCAACAGTGCTAACCACTGCACCACCATGCAACCCCCCATTCACCTGTCCCTTTTCTTAAAGATTGGGACTACCACCCCAGGCTGTTGAAGAGGCGTGTCAGCCAAGACACCCCAGCAACATCAAGATCTATCAAGAACTCCGGGCAAATCTCATCCACCCAAACCACCAAAGACTTTTTTGGCTACTTCACTGACCTATAGATGGGCAAGTCCCGCTTGGCCTGCCAGTACATGTCAGCTGTCTCAGCCAAGCTCAGAAGGCCTCCTTCTTCAGTCTGACAGCCTGACAGCTCCCTTTATCCATTAGGTTTGGAGAGTACCACCATGACAGGCATCAACACCCTAGAGCACCCCACAGCCACCTCAGCAATGGAGTCCCTGGCACATGGCCCGTTCAGGGTCAATGTCAGGTTCACGTCCAATGTCCTCTGAGGTGTGAGTTAAAAATCACCTGGATTGGGGCCTACACCAGACACTCCCAGCAAACCCTCACTATGCGTTTGGGTCTACCAGATCTATCTGGCATCTTCCCCCGCCATCGGATCCAATTCACCACCAGGGCAGATGTCTAAAACATGCGGACACAGATCTGATGACACGATTACAAAATCGATAATCGAACTGTGTGCTCTGGTGCCAGGTGCAATTATGAGCACCCATATGTTTGAACATAGTGTTCGTTATGGACAAACTGTGGTTAGCGCAGAACCTGGCCACATGAGCGTTAAAGTCCCCAGCAGAACCTTTCCAAGTTCTCCAAGAAGGCCCGATAATTTGAACTGTTTGGTGCATATACACAGACAACAGTCATCCCCCGCCTTGAAGTCAAAAGGAATAAACTCCAATGTACTGGCACTGAACCAGGGAGCTATAAGTAGACCTACCCCTACTAAGTGCCTCTCGCCATGGGCAACTCCAGAGTGGAACAGAGTCAACCCCCTCTCCAGAAGTTTAGTTCCAGAGCTTGAGCCATGCATGGAGGTGAGTCTGACTGTACAGGGTGGCTCAAAAAAAATGTCCCACCAGGCAGAACGCAATTTCTCTGCAACCAATAAAGGTATCTCCATGAAATTTTCAGATTTTACAGGGGAGACACTGTCAAACTATTCTATGTTGTATTTTCAAAATTACATGTTGAGAAATTGACAGGCACCCACAACTGTGAAATGTCAAATAACAATACTTTTCACTACATATTATCAAATGTAGTAAACACCCTATTTCAAAGCATGTTCAGTGTCCGCCCCCAGCTTTCACACAGGCTCTTTTTTTGAAGAAACGGATTAACCAATATTAACCATGCTGTTAATATGTTTTAAAATGCACACAAAAATGGCACCAATATTGATAACTTATTTCCAAAACAGTTTGTTTACCTAATAATGTCATACATATTTGCGCATTGCGAAATGTGTGCCTGTTAAAAAAATGTCCGCTAAAGATACTATTATCAGACCGTTCATGTACGGGAAAAAAAAAAATGGCATACAATATTTAAATGGATGTAATTATTGAAGCCATTAAAAGTTTTCAGTGAAACTTTCAGCTATTGTTGCAAAACGTTTAAGCTGCAAATTTGGTCAAGAAATCTCAAGCGGTTGCGCAGAAATTGCGGTTTATCTGGTGGGACATTTTACTTTGAGCCGCCCTGTACTGTATGTAGTCGCCTAGTTGGTATCTCGCTACCTCCTGCACAAGCTCAGGCTCCTTTTCCACCAGAGAGGTTACATTTTATGTTCCAAAAGCCAGTTTTGGTCATCAACGATTGATCTGTCAAGGCCCCCGCCTTTGATTGCCAGCTGATCTCCATTGTACCTAACCCCCACGCCTCCCCCTGCAGGTGGTGGGCCCACAGGGGGGCAGACCCATGTTGTTTCTTTGGGCTATGCCTGGCCGGGCCACATTTGTGGAGGCTCAGGCACCAGGCGCTTGCCTTCAAGCTCCCTCTACAGACCTGGCTCCACAGAAAGGTCCTGTTCACTCCAGTCTGGGCAGGGTATCATAGTCCATTATATTGTTCATCATGAGAGTTTTCTGAATCACACTTAGTCTGGCTGCTCATCTAGGACCAATAGGCTCCGGGAGAGCCTGCCAGGGGCAATTGCCCCCGACAACATAGCTCCTAGGAAAACAGAAACATATCATACACAAAAACCATTCATGTTGACATCACGAGAGCCGGTCGATATTACAATAGGAAATCAGTGCTGTCGTGAGGGGTCCTACCATAAATGCTTGCAAAATGAAAAAAAGAAAAAGATAGCAATGCAAAAACATGAGATTTATGGGTAGAAACATGTTATGTGGAATATTATGTTACACACCTCAAGCAGGTGTGTGACATAGCAGCAGCAGCCAGGATATAGCCCCGCCAGCAGCTCTTTGTCCTTGTCAGTCTCAGTCAGGCCTGTCGTCTGTCATCCTGCACCCTGGACTCCAGCAGGCCGTTGGAGGCCGCCAATGTAGGCGGCTGTAATTAAAACTCCTGCCCCTGAAAGATGCTGAAGCGCAAATCTGCTCATTTGTCTTCTTCAGGCTGGGCCAATGGCCTACTGTCTATGCATTCCAAGTGCTGTGCTAATTCCCAGTCAAACGGTGCACTTAGCTGCGGGGAGGATGTTAATTTTATGAAAAAAAAAGTGACCTCGGTGATTAAACCGGGCGAAGTGTGCCGTACGCTGACTCTCAATGAAGTGTTGGGAGATGGTCTATAATAAGTGATATTTATTCATTTAACTAATCATTAACTCACCCATTAGTTTAGCTCATTAGTCCTTTACATTAAACCAGAAACACGTAACTCAAAAGTACACAAACTCACACTGCAAAATACTGACCTATAAAATTCATATGATAAACAATTAAGTACTGGGCTTAATTTAGAGAAATATGTCATTTTAATCCTTTATGAGAGTGTTTCTCAACTCAGTCCTCCTGGACCCCTACATTTTTGATCCATCTCAGCTCTCAATAAACCTCAGGGAAGAGCAGAAACATTACATAAAATAACAGAAACATAGTCTGCTGGGGCCCAAGGACTGCTTTGCACTATCATCCTATCTAGGGAATACCCTTCCTTGTATCTTGTGTTTTCTGGGATAGGCCCCAGGGTAATCTTAACCCAATACTGGATAAGCAGTTATGGATGATGGATATCATTCAGATAAGAAATTTAAAATTAAACTTTGCTCAGATTACAAACAATTAGTAATGAACAATGTCTAAGACATAAATCCTAGCAGAATGGATTGAATGTGTGAAGAATTGTGTGTGTAATGTATAATCCTCTCCAACTTCCATGGCCTTTCACCATGAAAAATATTCCTTGGCCAAACTGACTGTGTTTACAGGATTTTAGACACATCTCAGCTTAATTTGGTTAGCAGCATTAATCTAATCAGCAATTTCTAAGGAGCTCAGGTGGAATAATAATGATAATAGCATAATATCTGGTCTTTGCCTTTGCATTACAAACACTGGTGACTTGTCCCTCAAAATCAGTTACCAGTGCTTAACCCAAAGATCATGTCACAGTGGTTAAAAATGTTTATACTTATTCAGAGAGAATAAACAGAGAGGTCATCAATGTATTGCACCATTCACAAACTCAATGCCACTGAAAGCAATGTATAGTTCAACACAACAAAAGAAGGTAATTAGCGAAATACACTCCATCGCCCTTCTTACTGGAAACCCACCAAGTTCTACTCCTCTGCTAGCACATTCCCCAGCAGTGTATTTAAACTTTACCCCCCAAAAATACCTATTTACATGTGATGCATTACCACAAGCACCAGGGAGAAAACACACATTAAACAAAGCAAGAAAATGTGTCTAACACGTGTAATTATGTTAAATATCATTAACCACTGTACTCCAAGCATGCTTTTCTCTAACCAGGAAGTTACAACCATATAGTGACAGGAAAACTCCAAAGATTGTCTCTCTCCACACAGATCGCTTTTGTCACTGATTCAATCTGCATTTTCTGACGCTCCAATGCCATCCTGTGACTCCACAATGCAACCCAGAAATGCATGTTGTAAATTTTCCACATTGAATTCAGTATCTCCTTTTTTAAATTTATGCTCTACATTGAGTATAGCAAATATCCTTGTAAATAATTCCCTAACATCAGAGTAAACTCAATGGAACATCTGTTGGCTCTTCATTTCTAATGAAATTGAGCAACTTTTTCTTCCTTAATTAAATATTGAGCCATTTAAGTAGAATCGAAAGGTACTGAAACTAATTAATCAGCCACCGTATGCATTCAAATTCTATTATTCCTTTCCTTGTTTAACAAGGGCCAAAGATTTAACATCATTAAAGAACAAAGGATGCATCCCATCCAGTGAACAAAGTTGGACTGTTAGTGAATATTGACATGGCTGTACCGTAAACTCTTTTTCCTGTTCATAAATGTTGTAAACCAAATAGCTTTTTATTATTGCTATCAGTCATTTTATCATCACCATCACCTGTCACGGTTGGAGCGGGACCTACGACCCATGATGCAGGCTGCGATTCACAAGACGTTTTATTCAGACAGAACAGGACGAGCAAACACACGTAGCAGGAACATAGACATCGAAAGTGAACAAAATAACCGACAACGGGAACATTACGCAGACCGACTAAATAAGGGAAGACATCAAGGAGACAACGTTGGAGTCGAAGGGGGCACCCCAGAAGGCGAGGAGGGAGGCACAGCCGCAGCAGGCGACCGCGCAGCAAAAGCCGGCGTAGGCGTCGACGACCGAGGAGGTTGGAGGGGGGATGCCGCAGGCGACCGACAAGCTGCCGGAGTCAGGACCGAGGGTGACCGACGAGCTGTTGGAGGGGGACCCACAGGCGACCGCCAAGCAGAAGCCGGAGGAACCGCAGGCGCCCCATGAGCCCCAACCAGGGTGACCGAGGGCGAGACAGGGGGTAGGGCGGGCGGAAAGCGACCCCGCCGTAAATGTCCTCTTCCCTTCCGGGACACGGAGAGGCGGGACCACCTCTGAGATCTGCGCCATTGTGAGGGTGACGGAGGATCAGGCGCAGGCGGGACTGCAGGAACAGGAACAGGCGCATGCGGGACTGCAGGAACGGGAACAGGTGCAGGCGGGACTGCAGACGGGATTGCAGGCAGGACAGCAAGCGCAGACGGGACTGCAGGAACTGGCGCAGACGGGGCTGCAGGCGGGGCTGCAGGAACAGGCGGGACTGCAGGCATGACAGCAGGCGCAGACGGGGCTGCAGGCGGGGCTGCATGAACTGGCGCAGACGGGGCTGCAGGCACAGGCGGGACTGCAGGCGCAGACGGGGCTGCAGGCGCTGCGGCGTCTTCTCCCTGACGAGACGGGGGCGCTGCGGCATCACGAGGGAGACCCTTCCGCCGGCGCAGCAGGTCTCGCATCATTCCCCGTACTTTCTCCTGCTCCGAGGGCAAGGAAGTCGGGGTGATGGCGGCCAACGCCCGCTGTAGGGAGTCGAGGGACTGGGAGGCTCCGGGATCCTTGCGCAGCGTTGGGTCTACCGCTAACCTCCACCACAGCTCTTGTAGTGTGAAGAATTCGCTTGCTTGCATTAGCACAGAGGCAGCTGCCTCAGGCACTCGAACCACCACCGGACCCTCCGGGGACAGAGGAGCTGTAGCGGAATGCGGGGAAGCGGAAGCAGTGTCCGGGGCGAACACTACCGGATCCAGGATCGGGAGAGAGTTCACCAGGCACGCAGTGGAGCATACGGAGATCGCCGGAGTACAGCCGCTGGGTCGTTTGTTAGGGTCGGTTATTATGTCACGGTTGGAGCAGGATCTACGACCCATGATGCAGGCTGCGATTCACAAGACGTTTTATTCAGACGGAACAGGATGAGCAAACACACGTAGCAGGAGCATAGACATCGACAGAGAACAAAATAACCGACAGCGGGAACATTACGCAGACCGACTAAATAAGGGAAGACATCAAGGAGTAACACAGGGCAGGCGGGCATGATCGGGGAAACGCACGTGGATAACAAGGGGGCGTGGCACACATGAGGATCACACGAGCAGACCGTGACATCACCTTCCTCATGTTCTTATATCTACTGTCAGAACACATGGCCAACACCATCTATAAAATCATGTGGTCGGTGACCAATGTACTGAGCCTTATTTATTCTTCACTTTATTCCATTTTATTTATTGAATATCCATACAGTATACAGTATAAATGGAGTAACCCTGCTTTGTTGAAAAAAAAAACATCTTCCAAAATGGTTTTATCATTGAAATTTATTTGTTAATTCAAAATAAACATAAGAGGTGTATTATTATTATTAATTTATAAAAGAACACTTATGATGCTGAATAACTGTTGAGTGATATTGCAGTAGGTTTTGATGGAGATTTATGGCTGGGGCAGGTAGTTGGGTAAACATGTTCCCTCCTGGGTTGAGGGTTCAGATCTGACCTCTGCTCTCTGCAAGGGTAGAGTTCGCATGGGCTTCCTCCTGCAGTTGAAATACATGTAGTCAGTACCACTAAACTACCCCTAGTGTGTGTATGTACCCTAGGATGGACCGGCATCCAAAGAGTACCTGTGAGTGAGTCTGTGGTTGGAAGATGAATGGTTATTTATGTCATATTGTTTTGTGTGTGTGTGTGTGTGTGTCACGATGTTAAAAAAGCAGTTTGAGGTGGAGGAGAGGGACAGGGCTGTGGTTAGGTGAGCTCCTTCATTACCACCACGATTAATTACCAGCCCCATGCATCGAGTAATGAAGCCCATTTGGCCCTGATCGGATTGATTGCCTTGTCGGGGTTGGAAGAAGGTCAGCTCAGTAGATTGCGGGGGCAGGGAGAATGTACCTGTAAAGATCTGGCACCATGGGTCTTGAGATTAGTGATTTAAGCTCACTGTGCTTCTTTGTGCTTTATGGGTTATTTAAATATTCATTCAGTTTGCTTTTAAACACTGTTTTGTTTTGGTCATTAGGTGGGCCTTGTTCCATTTCGTCTTATTTCTTTAATAGACTTTTAATAGTGTTTAGGCGCGCCTTGCTATCCTGTACTGTACCTCTATCCAAAAAGCTGACCTGACCTTCACTTCATGACCTGCCACGGTGTTTTATGAGTGAACTTAGAACTCCTTAGAGAGCTAGAAAGTTGCCCTTTCTCCATCCGTCTTCCAAAACTGCTTATCCCGTACAAGGCTGTGCATATTCGGGAGCCCATCCCAGCAAGCAGAAGGCTGGAAACGTTCTTGACAGAATGCCTGTCTGTCACACACAACTGAAAATTATAGACAGTTTACATATATTACTTCACATAAATAGCATGTTTTTGGACTGCAGGATGAAAAAGCTTAATAATAAAGACAAACAATAGACATATGGAGGGGAAAAAGCCACTGCCTTATAGGTTGGAGGGCCAAGAACCACCACCCAGCCTGCATTCTTATGTGCTGTTTATTTAAATACATTATGCAACTAATTCTCCTCTCATAAGAACATAAAGTCCAACAAAAAAGAGGACAGAACACTTTTCACTTCATACACAGTCCAAATACCATTTGTAGCTTCAGCAGTTATGGGTTTTCAGAACAGTGGGCAACTATTTCAGTATTTTTTTTAAGGTAAACCTTTTGAATTTGTAAAATATTTCCTGTTCCTTTTCTTTAATTGAATATATTGTGGTAAAATCCATTTGAATCACAATGGAACATTAAAGGTTTTTTATATTTTGCAAAAATGACTCAGAGTGGCACTGAATCACAAATGCAAAAACAAAAACATGTAACTTCAGTCAATCTTGAGCAGGAATAGATTAATTAACACATTTTTACCAGAACACAATGTTCCTGGAAGAAAATCTCTGCACACAAAATCACAAATCAAATTTCATTAATATCTGAAGTCAATATGGATCATTTCGAATGGCTGTGGGAATAAATTTAATGTATACAGACTAAACAGGCCTGCTCCTGGCTGACTAATTAGAAGCTTTCTATATCAATTATCTGAAAGTACAATATTTATGGCCAACAGAGTAAACAAAGTAAATACTGAGTCCTGTTACAGTGAGATAGGGTGATCTTCATAAAGTGCCTGCAAACAGGGGTGGTAAACCATTCCTTAGCCATTGTCTGCGGGGAAAAAAATGAAAAAGCACCGTCCAACATTTCACAAGATGCCACCCTGTGACTGGATTCCACCGGTCACTGTGTACCATGAAGCTCCGATACACTGCTGCCAAGGGATGGATCGCGCAATCACCATGTCCTGTATTGGTTTAAAAAGGGACAAAAGGGCATTTTATTTTACGGCATGGGTTGGTTA
>JAODKL010000128.1:788845-812223 GCA_026780765.1 Petrocephalus schoutedeni
CTGTCATTATTATTGTAGCATGGAGACTGCGTCATTATGGTTATTTGGGGGGGACAACCCTCGGATGGGGGGGGGGGGCATGTCCCCTCCGTCCCCCCCGGGATTTACGCCCAACCCAGAGGTGTCAGACAATAGTGCTAACCACAGTGCCACCATGCTTCCCCTACATAATAATAACAATAATAATAATTATTATTATATGTTGCTAAGTAGACACTTTACAAAAAATAGTGAAAGACGTAGACTTGTATCTAGGCGCATTGGCTGTTTTGTTCAGTGGTACCACAGCTGACCAATCCCCCAGGACAGGGACTAGTGTGTCCTGTAACCTCTGCTATACCTGTCCCTCTGCCTGGGACTCAGAAATAGAGGCTGGGAGATATGCTGTATGCATGAATAACTATCATCATTTCAGAGAAGACTGCTGCTAATAAGACTATACAAGGGAAAATGATTCTTCACCATCAGCTTTCTTTCAATGACTGTAATAGTGGAGCCAAAATGGCATTATCAGTGTAAAACTTGATTCTGCAGTTTGCTGGGTCATTGTGAACTTTGGGATATCAAACTGGGCTCCCTAAGGCTCTTTAAACCCCTTGACAAAGGTGTAACATGACCAAAATTGCCTGTGGGGGTCGCAAGGTGGGGGGGTGGCCTATCCAGCCCATCCTGGCAAGAAAACTCAGGTGACTGGAGTTGTTCCATTTGATTTGCTCTACCTGTCTCTTATTCCCGGTATAAATTAACCTGTTTTTTTTCCCTTCCTGTTCCCAGTAAACCAGTTTTGCTCCCATCCAGTTTGATGTCTGTCCTGTGTAGAATTTCCCACTCACGCCCAAATTACTTGTTCCCCTCTTGCCAAAATGACTCCCTCTTTTTCATCTCCCTACAATCTGCTTTTACATTTGGCCCATCCAGCCCCTATTTCTGCTGGAAAAACAGAATCCATCCCATAATATCACCTACCCATCCATGTGCCACATGGTTGTTTTCTGTCCTGGCCTGAGTAATTCTCGTGATGTTAGATACTTCTGACCTGTTCTAAAATGCTATATGCCTGCAGTATATATGTTCTGAGGCCAATTAAAGCAGCGCCCAAGCTACCATTACATTTATGTGTTTGTGATATGTACTGTAATAATATGCTGAAGCAATCCACACCAGTGAGTGCAAGGTAAGAAAATCACTGACTTCTGTTATCGAAACCCACCTCACCTCAAAGTTAAGCCAAGGAATACAGAGGGAGGACTCTCCATCCATCTTCCTTAACTACTTATCCGCTACAGTCATTGGGAGCTTGGAGCCTGTCCCAGCAAGCATGGCACAAGGGGCACTGCGGACAAGATGCCAGTATATCAGAGGCCACACACACAATCGCTAAATACGGAAGATGGATATTCACACATGTTTTTGGACGGCAGGAGGAAAGGGAACAACCTCGAGGGCAGGAACCGAATCCACAACGAGAGTGCGACCCGAAGTGCCTCCATTGTTAAAGCAACAAGAAGAGGACACCGCAGTAGCGTCCTGCGGCCAAGGGCATGCTGTTCATGTCAGAAAGAGCAAATGAGCCAGAAAATATAATTATAACACATATTATAATTCTGACTTATTTTTACATCGGGGACTCCAGGAACAATTAACTGAGCTCTGAGCACAGCTAAAATACCTTTGCAACACAACAAAAACTATATTGTATTTCCTGTATGTACAACTGTAGAAGATTTATAATATTTATAATATGAACAAGTCAATATCCAGTCCAGATTTACATGGAATTACTCAAAAGGGGAAGCCCTAAGTCTATGTGAGAAACAAAGTATTTTGAGTTATATGCGCCTACAGACGTTTCTGGATCTGCAGTGAGCAAGTGGCCGTAGGCTTGACTGGCGGTCAGATTTCAGAATCTAAGGGCAAAGGGCACCCGAAAGCACTTGCACCTCAAAATCATGTCTGCACAATAGTGAGAGACACAAGGTATAACAGAAATGAGAAGACAATGGATACTGTGGTGTATTTTCATTGTATATTCATTCATTCATTCTACAGATGTGCTTATCAGGGTAAAGCTGGTTTAATGACCAGTGGGAAGAAGTCACATGGTCAGAAGCGTTACCCTTAACCAGGATTCAAAAGTGAATGAGTCCATGGGTGGTACATGCCAAATGGTGCCTACAGGCTTGAGTGCTTATTTCCCACAAAAGCCAGTTCTGGCTGCTCCTGCATGGTGTGGGGAGCATTTTCCTGGCATGGCTCAGGTCCACTCAACCCCTTAGAGAGAGCAAGCTAAATGCCAATAAGCATGAGTCCATTCTGAGTAATGGTGAAGCGTTTCTATCCTGATGGGAGTAGAATCATCCAGAATGACAATGTCTCCTTCCAAATTTATCTTGGAAGAAAAGAAACGCATCCCTCCAGTACAGCTCCAAGCACTTGTAAAATCTTTGCCAAGGTATAGAGAAGCTGTAGTGGCAGATCATGATGGCCTAAGGTCTAATCAAGACACTTTATGTCGGTGCTTCTTATTTCAGCATTTAGCTCTGTATTCAGTGGGTAAAAACATAAAAGGTCATTTTTGTGATCAGCTGTTTATTAAAACTTCTAACAGTTCATAAACTTAGTCAATAACAGAAAGGCCACATACTGTAAACACTAAGGGGGACCACAATAACACTGGCAAGAGTGATATGGGCCATTAAAAAAAAAAGATGTCTTACACAACAAGGCTAAAAGGTCAGTTCAGGGGGAGTGGGCCTATCCATCTGGGTGAGTTTTCAGATGCCTTATTAGGACATAAAACATTAACAAGTGGTCAAAGCACTTCCTGAGAAGTGTCAACCTGAGCCTTGCAATAGCTGTAAGACTCGACCACGTTGCAATCTGTAAATTATACACACATTTTTTTTTACGATACCTAGAGTCCCATATTTCCTCTCGCACAGGAACTGAAATCACGGATGCTGTGTTCCACATTAGTGGTTCCCAAATCCCCTGTTGAATGACCTCAACCATGCATTTATTATACTTCACCTCCAGTACACCTAATTCAACTAATTATGGGCTTGAATGTCACTTGATTAGCTTAATTAGATTGTCTGGTGGTGGAATAGAACAAATGCACGGAGAGACTGACTGAGCTCAAGGAGAGGTCTGGGACATCACCCTAGCGGAGATGGAGATTGAATTGTCTTATGGCTGTATTTTATTAGTGGCCTAGAAGAGGACTCCCCTCCCAAAGCTAAAAACTCATTAAAAACACATTGCTCCTATCTTTCTTAACTACATTAGATCTGGGTGTTGGTATTCCATGGAAGGATTCAAAAATTAATTTTTAATTATGAAATGTTATAGCTTTTCACATTGTAGGCTAATGTGAGCCTGAATATTTATTGCACAATAGGACAGGACTTCATTGTGTCAAGTGTTATATTGGACAGTCAAAGCTAGGGATAAATATGCCTTTGAGCTATCCTGGTTTAACATGTACGCTTTGCACAGCCGTTATCTGCTCCAGAGGAAACCTACAATTTTTGCCATCTGGTATTGTTTCATATAAAACGAATGTGCATGAATACTCATTTCTCTCTTCTGCATTATGCATCAGCTTCCAGCATTAGTCACAATGCCGGTAATGGCAGTGCCCAGAAGATGCGATTGTACCTTTCAAAGAGTCAGCAATGTGAAGATGAATAAAGGATAAATGAGTGACTGAATTAAGGGCATTATGGGAAATCATATATCGGTATATGAACTATGAAAGACCGTGGATTGATTCACTGTTCGGGCACCAGTCCCATGGCATTGATGGCATTGGAGTGACATTACTCATATATCCTTACATCTTCCATAACCTGCTTATCCAGGAAGGAACAAGCACAAGGCAGAGGGCACTCTAGATGGGATGCCAGTACATTGAAGAGCAAACACACACATGCAGACACCATGTAAACTCCACATACAGGTCTGGAGGTGGGAGGCAATAGAGCTACCTGCTGAGCCACTGCACCATTCAGTAATGCTGGTGATTAACTCAAATTTGAAAGCATGCATGTAGTGCAGGGAATAGGGCTTGAGATTGACAGCACACTAGTGGTGGAAAGCTAATGTCAGTTCATACCAACTGAGGCAAAATGCAAAAATGGTGTTTTTTGCAGAAACATTTTAACCTGATTGTGCATGCTGACTTAAACTGTGCACCACAACAGGATATAAAATTGAAACCCAGAAAATGGTATTCATGACTTTGGATATTATCTTGATGTAAGGCAGTGGGGGGTAGAGTAATGGCCAAGGGTGGGGTTTTGGAGGTTCGTTGTGTTGCCATGACAACATGGTGTGTGCATGTGTGTGCTTGTTCTTCAATGTACTGGCATCCCATCTAGAGTGCCCTCTGCCTTGTGCTTGTTCCTTCCTGGATCAGCCCTAGCCCTACAGGTAAACCCAGTTTATAAAAACCAGCCTGATCCTGGTTACCTTAAATATATGTTTTTTTTTAAGAGGATCAGCTTGGTAGGTTAAAAAAACATTGGCAGGAAAATCAAAAAGGCCACAGGGATAGTCCATAAAGCAGGATTTTTTCATTAGCTAGATAACTTGAGTCAAATATAAGGATTTGCAACAGGAATGCCACTTTCCTCTCTTCCTATTAGCCAGTTTCACATTTGGCTTAAGCTATCCAGCTACCTGAGAAATTCTGCTTTGTTTCATTGTGTTTTAGGGTATTATTTGCTGGTCACTGTTTCTGCTTTATGGTCCTAAAGCCGTTTCATCAATATTTTATGTTAGTGTCAACTCTGTCTGGGTTAGGACTGTGTGCCTGGTATCGGAAGGTTGCTGGTTCAAATCCCATGGCTCTGTGATGTTACTATCGGACCCTTGAACCCCAATTGCTTCTGAAACTGACTGACCCTGCTTTCTCATTTCTTTGCTGCTTGTGTGTCTGGCAAATAAATAAACATAATGCAAATTATTACCAGAACCTGTTTTTTTGTTTTTAATTACCACTGTCCTACACCATTGTCCCACCCCTAGGCATTCTTCTCCCTTATACTCGCCAACATAAGCACCATCGGTATGGGCATTAGCATTTACCTCTTGGTACCTTTACAAGTCCCTGGAAGAGATACGAAATGTCCGTCATTCAGTCTGGTGTCAGGCACCCAGCCATTGTGGTGACTTCAAGCCGGCTAGCTCTGTCAAACGCGGATTCTGGGCCGCGTATCTCCGGACTGGCCTCGGGCCTGTCAGGACAGCGTGGTCTCGTTAGAGTGTTACAGCTTCACAAGGGGGCCGTGGATGCCGGCACAGGGGCTGTCAGCTCACAGGTATGCGAAAGGCGCAGCCCCCCACCCTCACAGGAGGGGGGGGGGGGGGTTCAGCGCTGATAGCCGGAGAACCCCAGCGGTGACGTCTTCTTCTAGACGTCATCTTTCCAGAGGGAAGGCGGATCACAGGTCAAACGGCCCGTCGCAAGTCTGCGGGAGATCGGTGGCGGCGCCGCGGTGGTGTGCCGGACCCAGAATGGCGTGCGGCTCGGGAGCTGGCGTGCTTCAGAAGAGAGCGAGGTACGTGTCGGCAGACGGCGGGGGCGGCTGGAAATAAAGCCGCTTCGCTTTACACATTGATGCTCTGTGCTGCTCAGCACTAACTCACAGGCTGTGCCTTCTGATGGAAGCGTAGCTAAGCTTGTGTACAGGCTGAGAGGGAGAGCTTCCTCCATGGAGTCCCTTTCTTTTTTAAAACATATTTGCATTATCATTTACACTGACAGCAACTATGATAGCAGGCCTTTTAAAACACATCACTGATCCTCTTTTTCAAAGGTGCAGGCTTGAATTTTTGGGCATAGAGGGAATTGGGGGAAAAGCCAGAGATAGCCCTCACTCCACCTTCAAGAAAAACCTGTGACCTCTGGGCCTATACCCATAACAAAATTCAAGGTTGCCCCCAACCCCCACCCTAAGTGGCCCACCGTGCCATATCACAGCTATCTACCTGTCTAGAACAATGTACAATAAACTGCTACTGCTATGTAGTACACCTAAGTTTTATGTACAGCTGAGATTTAAATACCTTTTTACTGCACTATATATTTATAAGGGATAGTTATTAAAACAGACCAAACCAGTAGGTTCAGAGGATGTGGATTAAAACAATTTTTGTCGTTTTAAGTGGAACCTTAAGATACATGCAGGTGGTCAGGATATACACTGTAGCTCTCATTAATACAGTCATCCATCCACCATCCATACTGTACAACCTATGCAGTATGGGGTTGTGCTGAACATGGAGCCCATCCCAGTAAGTGTCCTAGGGCATGAGGCATGGGGACACCCTGTACGAGATATGGGTCCAGGGCGGGATAATAAATACTTATTCATTTTCATAGTACATATAACTACAATAGTACATATTAATTTTTGTTATGTAAGATAAGTAATATCCCCATAAGTAGGAACAAGAACCATGGCCACTGTTTGGACATCTAACACCTAACCAATTGAATGACCTCAACCTGGTAGTACCATAGGACAGTTATATGGAGTGGGGGGCTTCATCAAGACCAAGACTGGCAAGCAAGGGAGTAGATTTGGGTATGGATGATCGGGACGTGTCCCTGCCAGTACTGTGAGAGGTTTAGGGGGTTCAGGGTTGATTTGGTCCCTACCAATGTTTGAAACCAAACCTACGCACTCAGGAAAGCTGCTGTGAACTGAAATTACACCTTTTCTCTGGCTGAACAATGCTAGCAATCAGCGGGACTGACCAGCTCTTTATTCACCCAGCCTATTAAATCTCCAAGTCCCTCAACAAGTGCGTCTTCAGCAGGAAAACATTTGCATTTTCTCCCCCATTCGCCTCCTTTGTGTTAAAACCTAGCAGGCGAACGGTAATGCGGGGCGGACAATGATATATATACCAAAGCACTCCAGGATTCATCAGACCAAAACCAAATAACGCAGAGCAGACAATGATGTATAGTTCAAGGTGCTCCAAGGATCATCAGACTAACAACAATAAATGCAATATTTAATCTGCTCTAGCTTTGCTTCACTGGCTTTGAATAAAATCATATATACAGTGCCTATATAACGGGCTTGGTCACCCGAGCCAAAAGGGCAAGGTAGTTTTCATTCCAGCTAATTAATCATGTTTGATTGTTCTGTTGATCAAATGAATCATGCAATACAAAACCGTGTTCGGCTGAACCTGCTCGCTGAAGCAGCATTTCTCATAAATAATAATAACTGGCTGGTGAGGTCGATCAGTGGGTAGTGCTGCCCCAGACGGCGCCATGGTCGGGCGCACCATCCTTGTCCTTGGCTCTGTTTGTGGAACCTGCTCATTCTCCCTGTAAGCTTGTGTCCATTCAGGTTCCCGGGGACCAGATTTCTCCACAATGTGATACAAACCCGTTACATTTTACCTTGTGAGGACATTTTTTTCTGCCCCCACAAGCATAACCTCAATTTTATAGAAATTTGTGAATGCTGTCAAAAATGCCAAAAATTTTGTATTTGATTTGGTCTCTAATGGTTAAGGTTATGGTTGCGTATGGGGTTAGGGTCATGCTCAAAGAAATAAATTGAGATCCCCCACAAACATAGAATCCTAATATGTGTGTGTGTTTGTGTGTGTGTGTGTGGGCCCAGTGCTTTCTGGGATAGGCTCCAGACTCACTGCAGGCAGAACCAAGAGCTGAAGCTGATAAGAACCTGTGACCTTGAAGATTGCTGTAGATCAAGGACCCCTGCTCAACTTGATAGAGCATCAACGGCAGCTGATAAGTCTACCATTTCCAACAAAAACTTCCTCCTGGTAAAGGGGGGTGGGGGAGGGGCTTGTACTTTGATTGCAGTTCAGCCACGTGTTTCTTAAATATTACTGGCCACCCCATCATGATACATTTGGCCTTGTTAGGACTTGGTGATTTACAACAGCAAAGGCAACATAAGCATCTCTATCTATGTATCTATGATCTATCCTTCTACAAGCAGTCCTGCTTGCAGCATTTGTGCAGAAAATCCGTGTACTGATTGCTTTCCGTGCTTTTTTAAGGTGGCTTTAATGAGAGTATCACCAATATATATTTTCTGTTCACTCTGCTACGAAAAAAAACCAACTGGATTATTTTTTTTCAATAGTGAAACAAGTTGTAATTAAAAAAAAAATGTGTTTACCTGGAAACTGGATTCCAGTCTGCAGTTGTCAGTTTCCTGCAGTTCCTTGGGGGTTTTTGGCATCTCCATCCCTTGCCTTTCCTCTCTCTCTGTGATATAAAATGCCCACAGCAGATGTTTTCTATTCATTTTCTACTCAGTGCTAGTCCTGTAGGACCATACAAGTTCAGAGAGTCTCAGTACAATGTATAATTTTATCAATAGGTGGGTTTGACCATATTTATTTTGGTCAAGGTGATATTTAGGAGGTCACGTGACTGTAAATCCCTTGCATTTTAAAGAGAGCAGGTCAGGAGGCAGAAGCATGTGATTCTGATCAGCTTTTTTCCACTAACCCCTTAGTCACTTTGAATCCATGAAGCCAGTATCCAGGATGTATAGACTGATAGGCAACAGAGACTTCAGTCTCACCTCTGTCTATCCTTAGATAATGAAAAATTAACAGTGAAAAAAATAAACAGCTGGAAATGACTGGTTTGAGCCAGCTGGTGCATTAGAAAATGTATTACCGGTAATTAAAAAATGATCGTACAATGGGGCAATGGGGCAGGCAAGTAGCGGAAGTGGTTAGGGACGCGACCGTGTAAACAAAAGATCACCGGTTCCAGTCCCCGACCTGCAAGTACTGCTGAGGTACCTTGAGCGAGGTATCGTCCCCAGCACTGCTCCCCGGAAAGTAATGAGTCACAATGTCACATGGGTTAAATACAGAGGACACATTTCGTTATTGCATGCTGTGTCAACAATAACAATTAATCACCTTTCAATGTCTGTGTCTCTCCTGCAAGCAGACGCTGTTCTGTCTTTGGCCTCGCAGCTGAGCCAGAGAACCTCAGTGTTTCCCAACCCAGTCCACGGAGAACCCCAGACAGTCCACATTTTTGCTTCCTCTCAGCTCCCAGCACAGCTGTATCAGGTATTCAGGTGTTCCTGATTGGCTGGGAGCTGGAAGGGAGCAAAAACATAGACTGTCCGGGGTTCCCCGAGGACTGGTTTGGGAAACACTGCACTACCTTGCCACCGCCGGCGTCTGCGGGTTGGGTTTTATGGAGCTGCCATTGGGCGGGCAGTCCCAAGCTAATTCCCTCCTGAGTCAGAGGGCGATTCCTCCTGACATATAATATCCAAATCCACCCAGTGATCTGGGTAGTGGGACGTTAATGAGGCACACAGGCTGGACAGAGCTATCTTCTGTGCTGCTTCTTTCCAGGAGAAGCAACCGGGAACTTATAAATATGGAGGACACAGCAACACTGAGGTGGGAGAGGTGAGGGAAGTCTTTGAACAAGGCTGCCAGAGCCTGTTACTGATAAACATGGAAGGGTAGGGAGCAAAGACACTGATTCTGTTATGTGTCGATCTTACTTCCAGAATTATTCCTTGTTCAACTGAGCTCATGTAGGCACATATGTGTCTAACACAACCATAATATTCCTCATATGCAGTTCAAGTGATTTGTGCTGAAATGACTTTCCAAAGTAGGGTTCAGGACATGCAAAATGAAATCATCAAGTAAACTGAAGAACTCTTTAAACTATTGCCTCTGGTAATCGCAGGTATAATTAAACCTGTATCCGAGCTCTCTCATTACATGGAAATGCCTCCACAAATATGGCCCCAAAGAGGTGTTCACATAATGCCGCATGGCAGGAAGGCAGTACAGACCTGTTTGGGCATAATTATGCGGCCCCACTCACAAGGAACACCGAACCGTATGCAACCGAGGCCCATGCACTGTAAGCAGTGGTGGAATATGTCCACTGTTTTAAACAACCTTTCTCCAGACCTTCCGACCATGCCAGTTGGGAGCCCTGCTGTACAGCTTTTGTTTGCGAGTCTGATGGACAGGCAAGGCAAGGTAAGGCAAGTTTATTTATATAGCACAATTCAGACACAAGGCAATTCAAAGTGCTTTGCAAAGACAAGAATACATTCAAATAAAAACATCAAAATCGCATTTAAAGATAAGGGAAAAAGAAATAATAAATTAAAGAGAACAAATAGATAATGATAATAAAAACCTAAAACAAACAATTGAATAGGTAACTGAAAAGTTACATTTTTATGACAGAATACAGCTAAACTGAAAGGATTTGTCCATCCAGGTTATTAATGTCCTCCTCAGGGCTTCATGTGCCGAGAAGCAGGGTGGGACGCCAGGAACAGCTGACAAATCAGACACTAATGCAGCCTCAATAGGATCCATGTTAGGAAAGCATGGCCTGGACATTCCCCTCTGCTGTCTTCAATGGGTACTTTAGTGACATTGCCATCATCCGTAGTTAAAGCCAGAATGTTTCCTTTGCCCTGAGCATGTGGCATTGTGCAAATCAGGGGTCTCAAACTACTGATCCTCAGGCCACATCCGGATTAAATGGTTACCGTGTTCACGCACAAATTCCTGACAGTTATATGTAGTTACATGTCATTAAAACCGTGGTTGATTAGTACTTTTAAAAACTTGTTCTGCGCTAACCAAAGGTAGCGACAGATGTCACCGTGTAGGCGCGGCATTCAGGGTGGGCTGTTTTTGTCTCAGTACAAACATGGCGGAAGGCTCTGAGATTTTTCAGTCTTTTGAGAGGACTTTGTATGGTGTCTTTGTATTTTGGGTTTTTAATGTTTGTGACCACTAACCACTACTTTATAGTGAATGCTAGGTAAGTTCACGTTTCAATGTATTGGTTTCCTGTTCTTACGATTTGAGGAAGCACTTCTTTACACAGCGCGTAGTTAGAGTATGGAATAGTCTTCCTGATAGCGTAGTGCAAGCTAAATCCTTGGGTTCCTTTAAATCAGAGCTAGATAAGGTTTTAACAACTCTTAACAACTCAAGCTATTAGTTAAGTTCTCCCCAAATGAGCTTGATGGGCCGCATGGTCTCCCCTCATTTGTATATTTCTTATGTTGCACAGATGGCTTCTGGCTATGACAGACAAAGTCTGCATGCCGGCATTGGGACCATGCACCCTGTAACTGGGGTTCGTACCTGTTTTAAAGTTAGATCGCAGCCATCTTTGAAGGCAAAGACCCCATTCCACTCACACCTGAGAGAACTTTCCCGTTCAATAAGTACTCATATGCCCTTGACTTCAGCAGCACTGGTCCACTTTGTTCGGCTTGAAAGTAACAGGCCACGATCGGGCGTCTCTTTCGGTCTGACTTTGCACCCTGCCTTTGATCATCGTGTTTTGACCACGAAAATCATAGCCTACACTCATATAGGAGGACGTGACGATGGGGTGTACGTGTGTGTGTGCGTGTGTGTGCGTGTGTGTGTGTGTGTGGGACAATTCAGTCTGAAGTTTCCAGAAGAGTTTAGTACGTTTTGATGCAAATGCAATTAATTAGCACTGAAACACGAGTCCCTTTTATTTATTCATTGTAATAGGAACACTGGAGTCATGTCAGACATTCTTTAATTTGTCAAGCCTGAGCTTCTGCTGCAACATGCAGAGGCTCTGAACTAACCCTAACCATAACCCTAGCAAGCTGCCATTCTCATTTTACCGTCTATGATACGTCCAGGTTTACATCTGTAGCTGGGCTAATCAAAACGGACAAATCATGATTTTTAGGGTACGTCTGACTGATGGAAGGGAGGGATGAAAAGAAAGGAAAATAGTTTTCTAAACATACATTGTGTGTCTGTGTGGGAGTGTCTGCCAGAGTCGGCTGCTTTCTCTCAATAAATCAGAGAGGCGGTATCTATAAGATGTCGGGGCAGAAGATATTTTTATACACATTTCCCAAAGTGGTTTTCAGATATAATAAACATAAATGATCAATGGTCTCTAAAAATAGCAATTGTACTACTCCATCTATCTTCCATAACTGCTTACCCAGTTCAAGGTCGCAAAGAGCCTGCAGTCTATCTCAGCAAGCACAGCACACAAGGCAGGGGACACCCTTCATGTGATGCCAGTCCAGGGCAGGGCATACATTCACATGCTATGAGGTAGAAACCTGAACCGCATGCCTTTAAACTTCAGGAGACACCAGAGTAGCCAGGGGGAATATGCTTGGATACAGGCAGGAGGATTCCGGAAGTGGGGGGGGGGGGGCATTGGAATGGAAGCCATGGTCTTAGACATCTGAGTTTACATCGCTCTGCTAATGAACCAGCAAACTGCCTAATATGGCTGTTCTTGTTGCGCACATCAGACAGAGGGACATTAAAGGTGCCACCTACATAATGATTTTTCCTGCTAATAAGTACAGGTGCGGTGAAACATATAGAGTGTGTAGGCATCCAACTGTATGTGTTTGTTGCTCAGAGATTGCAAATGAGTGGTAAGTTTTTTCATAAAATGTTTTTTTTTTGTTTACTGCTGCAGTATCAATTGCTAATGGGAGCATTTGTGTAATGTACTCTTGACCTGCCTGTTAAAGATGAGCAACAACCATGCCTGTGGACATTTTGGTTCCTTTGGGTATAGTATGAAAAGAACCAACATTCCCATCACAGCTCAGATGGCACCCTTATGCATACAGCCTGCCGCTAAGAGGGAAAGTGAGTTGGCGTACGTTACGTTTGGAGGTGTGGTTAAGATTGTTACATAACAGTCTAGGAATTTAGAAGCTGGCCGTTTCACTTCCTCTTTTACGTTTTCAGGAATTATAGTTGAAAGAAAGATAACAGTGTTTGACATCCACAGTACGTCATTCCCATGTCCCGAACTCTCCCTTTTCAACCATGCTGAGGTAAAGTCAGATTTTCATCCTATGGCACATATATGGCTTCAGAAAAATGTGTTTATCAGTCAGGATCAGCTCTGGTTCCCCAGTTGCTTTGCTGGACTGTTGCCTACCCTCTGTTATTTATCTATTTATTTATTTATGTATCTATTTACCTTATGGAGGAATCCTGGACTGATCTCACCGTGCTACCGCCGTTGACATACTAGATCAAACAAGTCAGGTCTTCCGTTTCACTTTGATGATGCAGCCCCCTGTTCTGAACCGGACAGCCATATTAGACAGCTCAGGCATCAGAGGAGCTTCTTTGAAAGCAGATAAGACATTGACAAAGTCAGCCCCCCCCCCCCCCCACAACAACTCCCCACACCTTTCCTCTTTATCCCAGCATGCAGTTCTACCATTTCAACACGCTGTAAATGCAGCAAGCGAAATCTTAACTTCATCTCATGAAAGGTGCCATTTAAACCAATTCCTGAACACACATTCTGTCATTCGCATTCAGTGTTTTTGTGAGCTGTTGAGGACACATGAATAAGGGCCTTTCCACATGAGAGAGAAGGACGATCACAGGTGTTACGCTTATGCACGGTATCATGGACATCCATATCGCCATGGTTGTTGTTTTTATGGCTGTAGAACATTCGTAGTGGTGACACAAAGCCTGAGGGAATAAACGAAAGTATAATATAGGAAAAATGTCTTAATTGTAATATAAATTATTGTATTGGGTGGAGGAGGGGCACACTGTTATTCTTGGCCACGATAACTGTATCAATTTATTCCATTTGCCTCTCATTGTGGGGGATAGTATAAATCAATGTGATGCCCCGTGCCCCAGAAGTAATGTGCCAGGTTTTGTGTTTCTTTACTGAAACAAAACATTATTTTCCCCTCTCCCCAATAGCCCCCTCCAAATCTTTGTGTCTGCTCTCCATCGTCATCTCAGTTCTTATATTATTAAACCAGCAGCGTCAGAAACACAGCAAAACTGCAAATTATTATGCCTTACCTCTTGATCACTGTTCATTCAGTTTAGTTCCAATTATTCCAAATACTTCACCATAGCATACAAAATACAATGCCAATATCTCAAATGTATATGTTGGACCTAAATCTGAATGAAATTATAGTCCCAAAAATGTCTCTAGACAGAGATTGCTTTTAATCCTGGACATTTAAAAGTTTTTCCACAAAAGTATCACCATTCATTGTGCCAGCCATGAGTTTTAAGCAGAACTCCAGAAAGATGGCAACGTTTCTGCTGATCCTGCTGATATACACAGAAATGTAATGCAGCCCAATAACTACTGAACACAAAAATATTTCCCAGCAAATTGACTGGGGCACATTCCGCAATCCCAAGAAGCAATCTTCCCTTCTTCAGCATAACCAGTCCATATATTTCCTCAGGAAATATATCAGGGGGGAATAACCTCTTTTCAAATAGTGTGACATTTATCCAACATACTAATCTCTATAAAATTGGACTACATAGATTTTTAAGTTACATAGGAACCCAGTTTGAACAGCATTCCTATATACAGCTACTGAATATATTCACAACGCTACAAATTCTCTGATTATTGTACTGCTTGTGTAATACTATACCCTTTATGCATATTGTAATTTACAGTTTCTTTATAGTGTGTTTATTGCTCTGCTGTATATGGTAGGGAACACTGGTTGTATTTAATGTCTGTACGCTGTACTCTTTCCTACCTCTATTTATTCTGTCTTCAGTTCACTTTCTGTGTATTTTTATTGAGCTGTCTGTCTGTACACTGCTGTTTATTTCCTGTACATTTACTGTCTGTATATACTCTATATATGTATTTACAGTGTACTCTGTGTATATTGTATAATGCTTATTTATTTATTTATTGCACTGTCTATAAGCTGTACTGTAAACAACCTGTACTACTTGCTGCCTATATTATACTGCATGTATGTTGTGTTCTTGAATGACAGACTATCTGTAAGAATTGCACTGAGCCAGCACCTGCCCTCTGCGTACAGAGTAATAAAGCTGCAACCATATTACAGAAAGACATCATCCATAATGTTCCACACTGGGAGATACACCAATTAATATCATATGGGACACAACATGAGGAGTCATACATCATCAGGGAATCTGTATAGGGGTACGAATTGTATCCAAGTACCCATGACCTTTGACCCTGGCCCAGGCTTGTTCCAGAGAGAGGAAATAACACCTTTGTTGTCTGACTCCCTTGATGAACTACAATAGGCTTTCTCTGATGCTTGTGGTTTCTGAGGAACTCTTCTGAATCCACGTTGCCGTGGTGATGAAGTTTGACCTTGTGACCTAATCCGGCTGCCTGTATGTGATGAAGGATGCTGCGCTTCTCATCTCTTGCTTGCCGCCTAGTTGGCTCTGTGTCTCGCTGGTCCGCACTGTAATAAAACTTGTTTGCTCAAACTCCAGGTCTCCTTATTCCTCCGCTGCACCACCCCCCTGAAAATCTCAACAGTCTATGTTTACTCAGAGCCAGGAAGAGCTGTTTGTGTTTCCAACCATGTACTAAGCAAAGTGACATGTTTTAATAAGTGAAGTTAAATTCCATGATTCATTCAGCATATTGCAATATAACATCCATACATTCATCTTCTATACTTCTCATCCAATACAGGGTCATGGTGAAACATGTATTTACTTTATTTTTATTTACTGGTGTTCATTTTTTTTTATTACGAGATTATTTTATGTCTGGTCTGGTGTTATGTATTTGTATGCTACAAATGAGAGTTGGCTCAGCATGGCTGATTAAAGGAGTGTGACCCTTGTGTTTCTACCTCTCTAAACTGAAAGCATTAATCCTACATCTTGTATTGATGAAGACAGGTAACACATGTTCCAGTTTGTATCATGTTACACCCAATTAGGTGTTTTGGGTCATTAAGTGTTATAAATTCTCTCCCATGCAATTCAAATAAAGCTTGGTAGACTTATGCTTGACCTGCGGTTCTGTCCAGTTTCTTCGTCATCCTCTTCCTCAGCCATCGTGTCAACTTTCTGCCTCATTAGAGACATCGCTGATGTAATTTTTAATATGATTCTGATTAAACTGAAAGGGTTCTTTGGATGAAATCCTTGTGCACAAAAATAATAACTCCATAGTTGTTCTGCTTGCCCGATTAGTCTTTTCCCACCTGGTCACCACCACGATCCATCAGCAGCACAGGTAAGACCTTTCGTATCTCTGGAGAACATTTGCATCAAAACAGTACTGAATGACTGGCGCAATCAAAGGGAATGGGTCCGTGCTTCTTCCTAGTCTGCTGTCTGTGGAAATCCGGCACATGTGATTGGAGACCAACAAGATGTTAATGTCCCAGCCAGTCAGACTGTGCCAGCTTTTGCTAAGGAAGTAGGCAGCAGGTTTGCGTGGGCGCCAGCTCTTCCCATTGGTTTAAGATGCCAGCAATGCCTGCTTTCTCCTAAAGTTTTTCAGCGACAGCTGATGGCAAGCTTTGGTGTGCTTATCTTGGACTACAGTGACAGTACGTGACCGCAGAGCAGAAAATGCCATAAGTGATGTTTTATATATTATATAATAGATATAATGGGGGGAGCATCTTTGTGTGAAGACTCCTTTGCAGAAATGTCTTGGTACCTTTAAAATTTCTGTTCCTCCGCTTATGATGGTATTTATATTTATATCCTGTGATGTCATTTATATTAACTTCATGAGTGCCAAAAGTGAGCTCTTCATTTTAGCATTTTTTTTAAAACTAACAAAACTTTTCAACAGAAAAAAAACAAAGGAAAAAAGTTTGTTGCTTCAGGAAACCAGAAATTATACTGCCCAGGTTCAACACTGAGTCATGCAGTCTCTCCGCTTTCTGGAGCCAGTGTATTAAACTGTAAAACAAATCTATTCTGTAGACTTAATGCCATTAATTTATTTGGTATTGGGCTTCAGATAGCGACTTCCTATTACCATTGTCCCATTGTACCACACATCATCGAGGGAGTTTTATGTACAGTATGTACACCAATCAGCCATAACAATAAAACCAGACAGGTGAATTGAATAACATTGATTTGAAGTCAATAACATTGATCTAATTAAAATGGCACCTGTCAAGATTGCCATTCAGTATTAGACAAGTTGATGTGTTGGAAGCAGGAAGAATGGGCAAGCAGAAGGATCTGAGCCACTTTGACCAGGGCCAAATTGTGATGGATAGACAACTGGGTCAGAGGATCTTTAAAATGGCAGGTCTTGTGGGGTGTTTCCGGTATGCAATGGTCAGTACCTACCAAAAGTGGTCCGAGGAAGGTCAACAGGTGAACCGGCAACAGGGTCCTGGGCACCCAAGGCTCATTGATGTGCATGGGGAGAGAAGGCTAGCTCATCTGATCCGATCCCACAGGAGAGCTACTGTAGCAGAAATTGCTGAAAAAAAAGTTAACACTAGCAACGATAGAAAGGTGTCATAAAACACAGTGCAAAACCTCGGGTCCAGGCTTTCATGAGGATGTTTCATTGACACGAACCACCTACCTTCCTACAGACCAAGTGCACCCCTTTATGGCAATGATATTCCTCGAGGGCAGTGACCCCTTTCAGTAGGATAATGCACCCTGCCACACTGCAAGAATTGCTCCGGGATGGTTTGAGGATCAGGAAAAAGAGTTCAAGATGGGCTCCAAATTCCCCAGTTCAGTCCCATCTATTCGATGTGCTGGAAAAACAAGTCCAATCCATGGAGAGGGACAGGATGCCAGTCCATCACAGGGCAAAAGGCAGCGGACACCCTGGACAGGATGCCAGTCCACCATAGGACAAAAGGCAGGGGACATCTTGGACAAGATGCTAGTCCACCATAGGACAAAAGGCAGGGGACATCTTGGACAAGATGCCAGTCCACCATAGGACAAAAGGCAGGGGACATCCTGGACAAGATGCCAGACCATCATGGGGCATACATTTACACATTCTTACACATGTTATGGGCAGTTCGCATAAAAACATGTTTTGGACGATGGAAGGAAGTCAGAGTACCTAGGTGAAACACATGCATCACAAGAAGTACTTGGAAAGTCCACACAAAGGAATCAAACTCCAAACTCATGATATGTGAGGCAAATTTTTCATATATTGTGAAGGAATACCCCAGTTACAACACTCATATGCAGCTTTCAATCTAGTTACTGGACAGTCATAATTAGTCCAATCTTTTGAAATTTCCACTGAACACAAAATCATTTCAGATACAAGGAGGAACCAGTCACGTTTATATATGTATTATATTGGGGTAACACAAAGATATATATTATTAAAGCCCTAGTCGCTAATCCATAATATTTTCATTTAAAAATGCCTCCCAGTATGGAGATGGATAAATAAAAACAATTAAGACTGAAACCATATACAGTGCTGTTTGGAGACCTAGGACCGTAAGAATAAGGCATTCTGCAGGTTAATAAAGCTCTCGTTGACAGCCTGCTCCACAATGCACATTCCGCTCCCCAGAATGTTATTTTCCTGACCTGATTAGCTGAAAACTGTCAAGCGACTCCATCTCAGGGCCAGGGTGCCTTTGTGCGCCACAGTGACTGACACATGGGTAATTAAAACCAAGATATGGGGAAAACTGCAACACAGGCAAGGAGTAGAGGTGACTCCATGCATGTTTTTATATATATATATTTTTTTTTTCTCAAGGTCGCATATACATTTTATATGGATTGTGTGCCCCCTTATGATCTTGAGGAAATGGTGGGGGGGGGACTGGATGCTTCAGCAGAATGTTAACTTGGGTCTGTGCAAAACCTTCAAGAATGGGCTTATTCCCTAAGGGTTGGTGTGTTGTTTTCCCTCCAAGATACAAAGAAAAAAGTCATGTGACACAGCTTACGTATGCTACCATGGCAATGGAAATATATGGGAAGGAGGGGGCTACCAGGTCCATATCCAAAAAAAATCTTTTTATTTGACAGAAGGAATAAACTGTCAGTGGGGGGAAGGTTGTTTTAATGCAATTAATACAAAAAAGGTTCTACTAACCTGAATAAATATCGAGCCTTAAGAGCTTGTATCTGTAATGGAATTTAAAGTAAGAAATGTATGGTGATGCAAATCAGCCCAAGACATTATTTTATGCTAATTTAAAAGTTGGCATTCTGTTGTTACAGCTTTTGTGAAATGGAACATTTTAACGTTTTTAGCATAAACTGGGGGATCATTATTCTGCAAAGCAGAGACATTCTCTCAGTGGCCAGTTTATTAGGTATTGCCAGGTTCACGGCAACAGCCTACAGTTACAAACAGAGAATCATGTAGTTGCGACTCAATAAATGAAGCGTGCAGACAGGGTCAAGAGGTTCAGTTACTCCAGGTTGCTAGCGGTTACTGAAGGGGATACCTCTCCCTCCCAACCATGCTCACCAAAATACACTGAGGGGAAGCCCCGCCCCACTGGGACTCAGTAGCTCCACAGAATATATTAGCATGTTCGAGACCACTGCAGTACAGTGGGTGTTTTTCAATATGCATACTTGACCATGCACCCACTTTACATGTGTTCTCATGCACCCGCTTTACATCATCGTCCATTGCCGAAGACCAGTTCCAATACTCAAGAACAGAAGTACCGAGGATGGTAAAGATCCCAGGTTGTCATTCTAGCCCCGCCCCAAATATCAAGGATACATCGGGGATATCTTTTCGAGGCAAGTTAGCAAGACCCGTCCTGCTAAGACGATCTTCGCCTTCCTTCTATTGAGAGGGTGGGGTATGGAGCACAGAATGGCTCCTCTGAACACCCAACTCAACTACCATAGAAGAACTTCTGGAAGCAAAAATGGGACCTACCAAGCACTAGTTATGCGTACCTAATAAAATGGTGACTTAGCATATACAATAATAGCTGTCTGGTAATGTCACATCAAAATTTGATTCTATTCAAATGGTGAAAAATCTGAAGTTCCTTTGCTGTCTAAAATAAGTTAGTAATGGACATCATAGAAACATATCTTTGGGTGACAGAACTGTGAATTTCCAGCTACAATTCTGTTCTATGTAACATGAGCATACAGTAAAATGGTTCTAGATAAGTGTTTCAAACAATTAGTCTCTTTCTGATTTTCCCCAGTATTCATTAAAAAGTAAGCCAGTTTTCTTTTTTGAAATAAATGGACACTATTTTTCTAAAATATTAACACTTCAGATGAGGGGGGGAAAGTACAGTTATTGGAGACTGACTTTTTGCGCCATACTGAGAAACACATCTAGTTCCCTGTGGGAATCCTGCTGCCCCTGGATGACAGATCAACCAGGGCAATAGTGGGGGGGGGCATCACATGGGTTCATAAGCTGAAGACAGCCACCTTCAATCTGGCAGCTCATATCCAATGTGAAGCCTTGTTGCAGATCTGCAGAGAACAAGCTGCATCTGCGCTGCACCATACACATCTATATAAACGGGGGTGAATTGTTACATTTAAGATGAAAATACCAGTTAAGCCACTAAAAAAGCACATCTAAGACACAGCAGAGGCATGTGTCATGAGAATCTTGTGGGGTGAGGAGTCTGTGAGCTCCAAACTACCGGGTACTGCGACCACAATTAAGGGCCAAAAAAGAAAAGGAAACGGAAGCTTCATTGGTAATATAATTAATATTCCGGCTACTGCTACAACTTCAAAAGCAACACAAGCAAATGATAATTGAGCACTCCAGTACAACTGGAAATTAGAGTAGAAGTACCTTGCGGTATTAATGGCAGCTCTTTTCAGGCATACGGCCTGTTTATGGGGCGGGACTGCATCTGACATGGAGCGCAGAGGTGGAAGCGGTGGCTTTAAGAAACAGGGGGTGGGGGTATCCATTGGTGAAGCGTGTTGTGGAAGGATGTATAAGTGAACTTTGCTTTTGTTAAACAAAATACATCTGAAATAACCTGATGAAATTAATAACAAAAGCCCTCTGTTGCCTAGCACAGTGTGTTAGACCTGTGAAGGTAAGGTCACGGGTTCAAATCCCAAGACCTGGCATACTGCTCCCATTGTTGGACCCTTAAGCAAGGCTCAACCCCTCTATTGCTTCAGTCAGGTCACTGGCTGAGTCTGCATTGAGACCCACAAGCTTGCTCTTACCTACAGTATATATGTGTGTCACATGGAGAGTATGATGAGGCAGGCAAAACAATCCCCATGCGGATGAATAATGAATCGGTATTCTCTCTCAGGTGCATTTTCTAGAGATGGCCGAGTAGGTTTACGCTGACAATTAAATTAAATTAAATTCACCAAGAGGTTTATAGTTTGGGAGCTGTAGGAAGGCACTGCATGGCCTAGCTCACGAGACAGCATGTGGCTAAGTGGAGTCCATCGCACGCTAACAGTTATTAGCTGAAGCATTACTGAAGGACTCGCAAGTCCTGTTCGCACGCAGTCAGCCAAGTTTGCAGAAACCTTCATCTCCCTCCAGAAGGCCCTCGAAAAGCCTCTGAAGATAGCGTTCCACGCCGGTGGCTCCACATCTCTGCACAGCACATTAGCATTACTTACTGACAGCTCAAACATCCCCTTCCCGACACCTTCTGAGGATGGTCGACGTGAAAACAAGTCCGGCATTACCGTTATTCTGAAACATGTGATGGGAATAGCGATATGTCTTCTGTGTAGACCAGGGAAGAGCTAATTTATAAGTCTGGCCTCATAAAAAATCTGGAATTTTGAGTGACTGCAGAAGCTAAGTGTACCTTTTCACAGGCTTCTGGCTTAAAATAGCTTTTGGAAGACAGCCTACATTACAAAAGGCTCCCATAAATGCCTTGCATTTCTTTCTAATTCTAAATATTATTATACTATAAATATTGCTGAGATGGACTGACATCCTCTTCTGGGTGGCCCCCGTGTTGCCTGTCTCATTTATGATTCCTTTATGTGTTGAATAGATTTCTGATACTAGATTAACATCAGCAGTTATGAGCGTGGAATGAACTGCTCATTAAATTGCTGTGTAATCTGCAAATTGGCATTTTACATACCGTGTTAAAAAACCTGCACATTAATCAAGTATAATACCTCATCACATACTGAAATATTCTCAACTGGAACTAGACAGGGTTCAGCAATAAGAAAGGGAATGGAAATTGCATCAGTGAAAACATATTCAGCAGTATAAACAGGTCAGCACTGTAGAGCTGCAATGTATGTAATTTTAGCTAATTTCACCGGCTAAACAGCATTTTTTATTGAATGTATTATAGAGACAGGCAATCATCCAATCCAGGGTGTATCCTTCTTGGGGACCTGTGTTTTTTGTGACAGGCTCCAGGCTCACTGTGGCAGCAGTAAGCAATTTCAGAAGATAGATGAACGGATGGATGATTCAGTGTAAGATGTATATAGTGATATTTATATTTGGAGTGGATGATGGCCAATGGCACAGCATGCAGAGCAGGGCAGGCCAGGTTTTCCAAGGCTGCATACTCCAGGTTATTCTGGGCTAACCGCAGGCACTCCTGAGCCAGCTGGGAGATAAAGAACGTCCAGCATATCTTAGTTCTACCCCAGGGATGGGACTTGAATGGTTCCTTGGGATCTGACCAAGTGGCATCCTGATGAGATGCTGAGAATTGGGATGCTGTCTGACTCATCCAGTGACTCCTGTTTCCCACCAAAGACTTGCTCAATGTCTGCACAACTGTTATCATCAAACCAGTCTGCCAGTCATTCAATGTTTCTATTTGCTGCCACTTGTGAACAAGATCCCAAGGTACTTGAACTTCTTCACTACACGTGGATTCTTCCCCTCACCTAAAAGGAGCAGACCACTCTTTTATATGACAGTACCGAGGCCTTATCATTAGAGATGCTGATTGTCACCCCTGCCACTGGACTTCTAGGTTGGATGGAGCCAAAATCATTTGCAAATTTGCCTCCACCTCCAGACCTCACACCCTTCCACCCAAAGTTACACCTTGATATCCTGAATGTGGAAATCAAGATCGGATACTAGACAAATCCTTGCTGGAGGCCAGCGCCAACTCTAAATTACTTAAGCATTAACATCCAATTTTGTGCTAATCTTAAATGAAAAATTACAGAGATTTTCTTTTGTTTTGGTTCACTGTAACACTGCAGAGAAAAATACACAAAAAAATGCACCGCCTTCCATCAACTTGCATTTGCGTTTGGGACTGGGACCAAGTCCATTTGGGTGAATACTGATATTGTAGCTGTCCATCACATATACATTACTGTATGCACACTGTATTATAAGGTAGATATGGACAGTGGGTCATTTGGTGGCTGTTAGTGCAGCCCATTCTCCTGCACCTGTTACACTAAGTCAGGGGTGCCCACACTTTTAAAATCAAAATGATCTACCCACATTAAAAATGCTAAATATATGTTATATATATATATTATACACTCACTGGCCACTTTATTAGGTAAACCTTGCTAGTACCGGGTTGGACCCCCTTTTGCCTTCAGAACTGCCTTAATCCTTCATG
>JAODKL010000128.1:818673-870865 GCA_026780765.1 Petrocephalus schoutedeni
CCGACGAACCGGAACTGCTCCGAAGACCAGGGAGGCGGGGTCAGGTCCAGAGGGCGGAGTCGAGGGGGGGACGGACCAATCAGCGAGTGGGGAATGTCCGGAGGACCTGTAGACAGCCTCCTACACTTACGGCACGTAACACGTACGACACGTACTTTTCTTACGGCACGTAACAAAGAAATATTAAAAGTTCTTAAAATTAGATATGGGACAAATGGGCTTCTTGCCAGATGCAGCAGAGTCTTTTGATGAATATGTCAGACTACGATTGTCTGCAAGTTTATTAGGTTATTTAAACGAAAGAGTGATGGTGTCTGTCGCTGATGTTCTTTCACTGAGGTTTGATCCCGTGTCTCGTAGCACGATTCCTTGTCCTTCACATGGAGACACAGAAACCAGCGTGGCGAAGCCTCCACCGGTGGATCAATTGCACGTCATTCCCGAAACGTAGAAATTAAATTAGTCTGTCAGCTCATGACCTTTTTTTTTACTGCAGATTGTAAATCGATGCATTACCTTTGCTGATAATCTTGGTAATGTATTTCTAATGTGTTTCTGCAGTAAGAAGTTAACAATATTGCATAATTGATATTAGTCACATTTCATTAAAATTTTATATATGAAGTTCGTGTTTTTCTGAGTGTACTTATTGTGCTGAAGCGCCAGGCACTTACATTTATTCCAAATTTTTAATCATTCAGCAGACAGGGGTGCTTGAAATGTGAATTTTTAATTTATATTAAGTTGTTTTTTTTTCTCACTCTCTCGAAACTCGAGAAATGTAGTGCATGAAATTAATAAAACAATCTGTATATTTAATGTCGACTCCAGTCAATAAGTTTAACCCCGTTGGCTGAAAAAGAGAAATTATTTAATTTCGCAGCGAATTTAAAGACAGTGTGGCTTGATGAGGAAGCTGTAGGGTGAAGAAAATTAGGCATAAAAAATGTAAATTATGAATCGTCTAATCTGTGCTACCGCTTCAATTTAGATGTGTAATGTGAGGATGCTGCATTGTGTAAGTAATCAATAAGTCGTGAAAGAAAAGGCGAAGCAAGACTAACCTCCTCTACCTGCGGAGGTTAGACTGACCTCCTCTAATAGATCTACCTGCGGAAATATAGTCCTTTCGCTCCAACATCAACATAACTTTTGCTGAGGCTGTGGATTATTAATATGAGCCTGGTACCGTAAATTCAAAAGAACATCCACTTTTTTGCGGAAAATTCTAAGAGATTGCTGACACTTCCAGGCAATTTATTCAGCTGTCTTCCATACCCTGGCCCTTCTTAAATATTTTCTGCGCCCCTTTCGTGATAGTTAAGACTCTAATCAGTTCAGTCATGACACGACGTCCAAATCGCCTTGGATGATGCATGCAGTCTCAAAGGTCACTGTGCCCCTTATTAGCTTTTGCAAAGCTTAAATAAATTAGGTCGATGTCCTCTTTGTCTTTCTTTGCTGCTTAATGGTCTGTTCCCTCGTAATTGCGTCATTGTTTGCTGTATGCATGCATGCTATTTAGTTTTCAGTGTGAAAGATTAATTTGTTATCGATAGTTGGGAACAATCATCTGCTGTATTCTATAAATGTCTCTCAATCTGAATAAACAATGAACATTTGGGGGAGGGGGGTGAGCCACTGTGCCCCACCCCATCAACATCTACACAGGTGAAACACTTGGTGACTGATCACTATTAGCTGGCCAAGCATAAGACATAAATTAGGTGATAATGAGACACTAATTAGCAATTAATTGATTGTTAGACAGCCCTCCTACACATCCCGTTTATGCATAATATGACTCATGAATACCCACTGGAAGGATTTAATAGCAGCAAATTTGTTGCCCATTTCCATTGCTTATTACTAATCATTATAATTAAGAGTGTGTTAAGGGTCAACAATTTAACAGATTTTTAAATTGTGTTCTTTGGAATTTTTTTAAAATACCATTTATGGCTTGCTGTGCCCCAGCCTTGTGCCCTGTGCTGCTGGGGGTTGGCTCCAGGCCCCAACAACCCTTTGCAGGAGAAGCGGCTGTTAGATGGAAGATGGATGCACAGATGGACCTACCTCTTTGTTTTGATATATAAAAAAACTAATTATTTAACTAATTATAAACAAAGAGTTATCTTGTTGAAAATTGACACATTTATGTAAAGGTGCATGGTAAATGAATACTCTTGAAAGAATGTCAACTTTTATTTTGAAGAAATCAAACACACGCACACACACACATATATAGCTATTAGTTATTTACTGTCCATGCAGCTGCTTGCTGAGGTGAGTGTCTGAATTGACCTGTGATGACAGGGCTTTTAATTTGATGAGGGTCCCGAGAAAAGGCAATGCCCAGCATTTTAAATGAGTCTGAATGGGCCATTAAAGATACAATCCCTCATCGCTCACAAATGGTGCCATAACACGAAGGGGAAATGTCTCTGAATGACAATTCAGTGCATTCATTAATGCTCACGTGTGTTTCCACGGTGACCTAACAACATTCAGCACGTGGGCCACTGTCTTCCTAGTTATGCAGCTGCAAGTTACGGAAAGAAATGTGAATTCTGTGCTTCAGCATTATTTTCAACTAAGAGGTGAGACACCATGAGACCAGATTCATGAAGGAACGAATAATCACTAAGGGTCTAGCCTAAGCTGTGCTTCTGGTTCTTCGTATACGGGTCACGTATCGTCCAGATATCAGTTAATGATTGTATTTTTCTCAGCAGAGGACACTGCTGGAAACGTCCTCTTCCCCATAGGGCAGTAGGTGAACTGAGCAATTTTAACAATTCCGCTTCATTCGCGGAGGTGCTTGATTGGAGGTGAAGGATGAGATGGTCATCTTGCTAAACATTAGGAATTAATCCTTAATCATTAGTAGTACCTGGCCACAGCAGCCAAAACACCAAAATTGATCCATCTGGGGAGTGTGGAGGCATGTGTTGTTCTGCTCCATTCCCACACTTTTTATTTCCAGGTGAATCCTCAGTGCTGTAGGTGCGGATTGGGGTTCTCTGCTAACACAGAGAGCAGCATGCAAGCCAGAGAACATACAGATTTCAAGGTTCCTCATATGCAGGTCCAAGTTGTCTTGGCAACACAGGGAGATACAGTAGTATGATGGTATGTGGAATTATAGCATACAACCTTTATAACACCGTTGCCTCACACCTGCAAGGCTGGGGGTTAAAACTCCAACCTGTACATGCGGAGCTTGCATGTTCCTGTTGTGTTATGCGCATTTCCCCCAGGTTCCCCACTTTCCTCCACGACCCTGACCAGCATAAAGGCTTAATAGATGGAAGATCAAAGGCTTAATTTGATTTGTAATTTGGTAATTTTGGACGAATGAAAGATACTTCTGACATTCTAGTAGGGTAAAAATGAAATGAGTTCTAAAATGCCAGAGGTGTGAGATGTGAAATCTAAAAAGAAGTCCTGTAATAAAAGGAAGAGTAGGTTTAATTAATATACTTAATTAAAAATTACTCTTTTATGATAGCACTGGCTTATAGTGCCACCTCACACATCTATGGTTGAAAAATTTCATGTTCTGTGTGTGGAGTTTTCATGTTTTTTTCTAAGTACTCCAGTGTACCGCTTACTCCAAAGACATCTGGGTAGGTAAAGTGATGTCTGTAAATTGCCTGTAGTATGTGTAGACTTTCATCCTATCCAGGGTGCTGTCCTGCCTTGTTGACTGACTTAAGTTTCAGCATTGGCACTGGAAGACATTTTGAGCTCAGGGCTTTGAAAGTAAGAAAGACTTTTTAGACAGTAAACTATTTTACTGAAATGGCTTTGTATCATCAGTAGCTATCAACCACTTATTATGGTTTCAAACTATAGGCATGGGGATGCTGTCATAAAGCACCCTGAGACTGCATTACCACCAACAACCAGAAGGGGCACTGAAGTACTCTCAGCATCACTACCTCCAACACCACTGGGCTTCAAGGCCCGGGACCATAATCCTGTATCCTACAAGCCACCGGGAGATGAATGGACAAATAAGTTAAAATTACAGATATGCACAACATCTGATTGCACACAGAAATGCTATTATTAGTAAATAATAAATGATTCTCATAATTCTGGCTTCATTTTGCTCTGGACATTTGCCCAGCTATACTGAGAAATCTATGCCAGGCAGCAGATGCAACAAACAGAGTATTCAGCTACAACAACAGGAAGTGTAGTTAATGAAAATGCGTGTATGGCCATATATCTTTCCCAGGTTTTCTGGATTTTATTTGTTTTTATTTTATTTATTTTCCAGAAAATATACAAGAATGCGTGTGTATATATGCATGTATAAATGTATTTGTGTGTGTGTGTATATATATATATTTATATATACACAGTACCGCGCTACAGTCTTAAGCAGTCAAAGGAAATGTTTAAAGCTATTTTTGTGCGTAGTATGTGTGCATTTGCTCCAAACAAAAACACAACTGATCATTACAGCATATGCAAATTAAGATTAACACAATAAAAAGTAACAGGGATATCTGCTGTTCTCTCAAAAGTCACTGATACCTTGCCAGATGGCGAGATGAACACCACTTCAGTTCCCAAACCTCTCCTCAGGGGCATACCAGGCATTCCATGTATTCATTAAATTTCACCACCAGCTCACTTAATTCATTAAGTTAATTAGTTAATAACTCAGTGAGGTATTGAATACCCTAAATACCAGCATACTAATGGTCGAGTCAAAAAATACATGGGTATACATGGGATGTTTGCTGCAAACACTAGGATGACTTTAGGAGAGGTTTTGAAATGGCTAAGCCGACACACTTTGACAAAAAAACCATGGTTCTAATCCAACATGAAGGTCATTTAAACATCATTTTCTTTGACTGCCTAAGAATTTAAAACTTCATAAAAACTTCCTGTTTTTATACTTTCGTCTTGACATATGCATATATTGCATTTACTTTACAGCTGCAGTTAATGTTAGCTGTTAACTGCGAGGAAGAAAAGGAAGTTAGGACAGTCCATTAAAAGTTGAGAAATCCATCCCCTTACCTTTTACGATAACAGGTATCTAGTCGGTCCAGGTATCTTGAAACCCTGGTATCAGCAATGCAGCAGCGATGAATTCTGGGTACTCTATCATAGTGGCAAAACTATCCCCCACCCCAGATCCGAGGGCGGTAGCAGGAGGATTGCATGGCTTTGCAGAGATCCTATCCAGTCCTAGTTTAGATGTGGTACAATGTCAGAGTCATTCCCCCCGTATGAGCGCTGGTGTCACACTAGAGTCATCATCAGTAGACAAAAGCATGTACCTGATCGATGTCTTCTCTTTTGCTGTGTTCACCTGATATATTTACAGACACTTTTCCCGCTATTTACTATTTTTTTCTCTATGTTTGTGAGTTCCCTCCCATGGTCCAAAAACACATCAAAACAGGTGAATCTGTGTCTCTAAATCACCCAAGGTGACTGTCCCTTGCCTGGATCATAGTGACCTTGGACTGGAACAAAAGACATGAAAAATGGATGGATGCACTTAAGTTAAAATATATTTGTAAACTGTAATAAATGTGTAATAATTATTCTTTTAAGATAGTGGCTCCATAAAAATGCCTCCTGGGTAGAGCCGCTTAAGTGCAATTCCTCATTTCTCACACTGATGGCCCTTGGTTTTAGACATTACAGAAATCAAATCCCACGATGAGATGGAATTTACCATCAGTCATTGCCTGTTCAACCCAATGGGAACCAGTGGGGATTCAGTTAAAGCAATCAGTTATCAGAGGCTTGCAATAAGCATGTTTGCATACTAGAGGTCACATGGCTCAATCATTTAGTGAAGATTCTTCTTCCCCAGGTGAGTGGCTCAGCTGTGCAGCTGTCTCAGCCATCACAGGTTAAGTAATTAAAACGCCACCCTTCAAAACCACTGAAAGCCACATTGTGGCTAAGATGTGGTTTCATGGGAAAGTAAGGCTGAAATATTAATTTGTTTCAATGAGTAGAGTAGCCTGTTAGCTTACAAGATTGTATAGTGTTCAGCCTGCCCTTTGGGGTCCCTGTGAACCATATTTACCCTGTAGCAGCTACATACCTCTGGGGTTCATATTAAAGACAGAGACATAATGGCCAGGGAGACCCTAAGTGCCACCTAATTATTCTGATATTGTTTAATTTTTAGTCTTCATTATTGGACCATTGCTTGGCACATTTAATAATGGTACATAAAAGCTCATGCAAGCGGTACTGGGGGTTTGATTCCTGCTCCTGAGTTCTCTCCCTGTTGCATGGGTTTCCTCTGGGTTTTCTGGCTCAGAGACCACTGATATGAATTCTCTCTGAATTCCCCATAGTGTGTGACTACATGTACCTGTGAGTCACATATGACTTGCATTCAGTGCTTCCTGGGATACATTACAGACTCTCTGTGAGCTTGTACTGGTTAAGTGGTAAGATAATGTCTTAATTGGCAGCATATAGCAGTTCATGGTATTCGTTTATAAGCGGGGATTGACATAACTGGTGCGCAAGTACTGGTTCGCTTTGCATAAAAGCGACGCACAGCAATTTATTGTCGTAAAAGCGCAAATGCACGTAAAATCATCAATTTGCGCTGTTACAACAAGCAAGTTTAACCTTCATAAGGCTAATGCGCACTTCATTTTGCATATGAAAGTTAAAATTCAGGGTAATATCTTGTCATAACAGCACAAAAACAAATACAATAAGCACGCGTTTGGGCTGTTAGGACCAGAAATTGCCTCTTGTTCCGGTTGCGTATGCGTAGTTGCGTACCAGTTAAATCTATCCCTGTCTTTAAGGATGGTTTTTTGTATTGAATTTCAGCTGTCGGGCCGATGTAGCTGCTGTGTGCACTGAGTTCCTTACTTGAATACAATTCAGTTCAGCTGGTTTGTAAGTAAACTTACAAATAAGTAATCTTTAATTTATCCAAAATTTTGCAGGATAATGGAGTTATGCGGTGTCATTAAATTGCATAGAAAGCATGGAAATTGAGGCTATTACACTGCTTTGGGAATGTGGTTAATGAACATTTCTATCCAAAGATTACTCATCAGCATCAGGCACAGATCAAAGCCTTTGTTATGTAATTTATTTTATTGTTTAAGTTCTGTTCATTCTGGCAAAGCATACAGCAAGTGTTTAACTGCCAAACGACCATTGCAAGTGATTGTGTTAAGTAATCACATGAAGGCACAACTCGTAAACAATAGTAATATTACACTCTAATGTGGTAGCATAGATAATTTTATTTAGCAAAGGTAACATGGCCATTGGAGGCATCAGCCCCAACCAGGTGCAGAAACCAGTTTCTCAACTCATGTCTGCCTCAACAGCTCTGTGGACCAAAGTATAACCTTGGTACATTCATTAACTTCCGCATGGAGTGAAGATTCTCTCCTCTCCCGTTGCAGCTGGAGTGGCAATCAGCTCTGATATCAGTTGATTTGATTAGATAAACAAACGGTGTGTTGCCAGCGTGAGCATGCAAGCAGGAGAAACCCAAGAACTGGAGCAGAATTGTTCTCTCTTCACTTATTTTCTGATTCCAAATGAGGTGGCACACTAATTATCTTTTCTTCTGAAATTCTCATCAATCAGGAACTCGATCTTCTCCACTGGGCCTCTGTGAATGCCCGCCGCCCACTCCGATCGCTGCCCCCGCGGAATCTGTGAATCAGAGAGAAAGAGGTTGAAGATGTAATTACAAGCCTGTCCCTGTCGGGGGTTTTATGGACAACAGTCTAGGTTTCAGATTAAATTGGACCGCAAAATATGTGCTTGGCAATCAAAACCTCTAGGCCATAAACCGGGTGGTAAGTGGGATAAAGTGGGGTGTATACTTTTATTGTTTTTAATGCAGGTTTTGAAAGGGACTGCAGGCCTCGTAAAATGGTGAGGTCATCATGGCCAGCCACCATATTTCACCCAATGTAAATGCCTTTGCCGTCACATTTCTTGAAGTCCATTATGTTTAAACCCAGGGGTCATAAAATTTGAGTTAACGTATTCATATTCTGTTCCGATGACTGTTTATTTTTAATTTTTTTTTCTTTTCAGAATTATGGCTCTACAGCCTAGCGTTTATGATACTTTGCACAGCATAAAGATTTTATGCTTCATGTAATAAAAAAAAGAATTACACATCGCGTTAACTGTGGACGGTTTTTAGAAGACCAAATGTGAGTTTTGTTTGAGAAAAAAAACAGTTTATTAAGTACTTTTAACCCAGCTTTACCTGAGATTTAATGAAACCCTGATGTCTCAGAGTTAATATGTACTGAGCAGCTAACCTAGACTTATTGGTCCCAGAGCACTTCACCTTATCTGATTCATGTCATTAATTATAGTTTTGCTTTCGAAATTGGTTTGCCTTTGTCTTTTAGTGCTATGTCTTGATTTTGGCTTCTTCCTGGCTAAACTCCCCATCAACTTTAGTCCTTCTCCAGCAAGCCTAGTACCTTCCATTGAATCGATGGCTGCTTGATTCTATTCCATCCAGCAGACTGTAGGATCATTAGACAGAAAATCTGGCAGAAAGGACGACCTGGTCAGTTTCGGAGTGTCTGGTGTCTGTGTCTTGTTGGATGGTTTTATGATAATAAAAACAATTTTTCGTACTCAGTCTATTTTCTGACAAGTGTATGTGAAGAGAGAACTGAGGATTCCAAGCCCACGTCCTTATCAATATTGCAAGTGTTGGAAGTCAGAGGTCAGAAAGATATCTGTTATATGGTTTATACCACTGATAGTAGGAACAGGCAATCCACAGGGGATCAGAATACCAAGACCTGCCTGTCATACCCCAGTGAGAACCAACAACACAAACAGGACTAAGGAGAAGGAGGTTAAACGATTGGTAACCGACTGTGGATAATAGCCTTAACCGGCGCAGCTTTCCAAGCCTTATTCCTCTCATCACTGCTTTAGAATCATTTCATGACATCATTGGCACCTTTTTTATGCTGGGCACACAGGGTAACTTACACAAGGAGAGCCCCCTTTCAAAGAGCTTTTGCAGGAAGGTATCTATCTTTCTTTATACTTTGCCCTTCTCAGCACATTCAGTATGAAATCAGGGAGCAGAGAGACTTGTCAGAAACTCAGAAGAACAGGAAACTGTGTGGGGGCCCAGTTGCCAATTAAACTCATTAATATTCTAATATTCTAATATTCAGCCTCTCACCGTCACCAATCTTCATCAACTCAGCGGCGCAATCATCTTCCAGCATCGCCGCATCTCAGTGTTCTTTTTATGCTTCCTGGGATTAAATAAGCCATCGTCTTTTTGTCTAAGGACAATAATGATGTCTTTGTAAAGCCTGTAATCATCACTGCATGATGAGCATACTGTAACTGTCAGAGCAGGTGGTGATAAAACATCAGTGATGTTATGTGGAGGTTTTTTTCACTTCAATAAGATAATGATGTACTGGAGGAATTTGGATGGACACAAGCCATGCTCATGCACACACACACACACACACTCAGTTCACTTCTATTAGTATTGTAATAATATTGGTCACCAAATTAGATGCATGTTTTTTAAATTTATTTTTACATTACTATAGGGTATGGACATTTGGAATCACGATACTGTATAGACCGTTTTTATTTATTTTTACCCATTTATCTTGCAGTATATTCTGGTAGAGATTGTGAAAGTTTCTAAAAATATTCTACAGCAGGACCTCTCCTGGGTCTTGGGTCAGTAACCTTCAGGTGTTGAGACCCTATTGTTAACCTAGTTTAATTGTTGCTAAGCATATTGAAAATTGGGGGAATGGAATGAAAGGTATTGAGTAAAGGAGCCAGTCATTCAGATGTGACTGTTTGTCTTTGTTGAGGTTTAATGAACAAACATCGAAGAAAAAGACTTACGTTTACATAATACGTATGCGTTTACAGTTACGTATGCTTAACTAAAGAGTACAGTCTTCATCCACATGGGTCTCAAACCCCAAAAATGAGTGAAAAAGAATGGCCCAGTGGAGATGCACACATGCCAAGCAGGTTTCAACCCTCTGCATCAGATGCTGTGTACAAGCCCTGCTTTGTTCTTTATTTATGGTGTTGTTGAGGATGGCTCTCTACCAGCTGTAATTTGTTTTGTGACTTTTGGCCGACAGTTTTGATTGGAACAAATTTGGTGCCAGAACACAAAACATGGGCTCTGTGTACATCAAAATGAAGGAGGAGAACGGTGACATGGTGCAGTGTTCAGGAACTGTAGAACCATGGCCATGTGATTAACCTGAATGAACCACATTCAGGCTTCTACTGGAGGAGCCATCAATTGATACGGAAAGTCAGGCAGCAATGTGAAGCAATGTATGTCAAGAACATAGGAATCTAAATTTGGATTCATTTAAATTTCTCTGTCAAAGCTGCTACCAGAGTACTACTATTGAGGTATTCTTAAAGAGCCACCTAATTCATTTTTAAACAATTTGAACACTTTCAATGCATTCGGCTATAGCAACATTTTCCCAAGTAAGCTACTAGCTAGTCTTGACATTCTAGACATTCAAGATTAATGCTCCTTTGAGTCAAGCCTAGTCAAATGCCAGAAAAAGCTGGAGGGATGATCTTTGGTTTAAACAAATCCATTGGTGCACTACAATTCCAGAAGAAAAAAGGACAATTAGAGTAAACATCTTGCTGTGTGTGACAACCTCATATTCGCAAGTCAAGTCACATTCCGGATTTACAAATCAATCACGTTCGATAATGACACTTGTCTATTCCTCCCCGTCAACCACTGCCATGAAGCTTGCAGAAGATTACAACTGTCAGTCTCACCACGCATGAATGCAGCAACAGACTACCTTTATCCTATTTAGAATAGCCCTTTTATAACAACATACTTAGTAGGGCTGAACGATTAATCGATTTCAAACCAAAATCGCGATTTTAAACAATGCAATTAGCAAATCGCATAGGCTGGGATTTAGGATATGCATTATACAGTACGTCTGACCCAGGGTTTAAAACTGTCGTGAGAATAGTTATGCAAATTCATTCCGTCCTCCTTGTGTGACAGTCAGTCTTACCAATCAGAAGTGAGCCAAAGTGACTGCATATATGCCCACAAACAACATACATGTGAAACCCAAGGAAAACGTTACATTTGCAGTGCAGAAAAATATCGGTTCCGCTGCTGAGCCGTAAGTGAATTACCTACCTATGTAACGATCAGAGATTGTTCACAGAAAGGTCCAATTATTAGGGGTCCAAGCAGCATTAGCTTAAAATGTTTTTATTACTTGTTTTATTTTCATTACTTTATTTAACTTAACACAGTTGCAGCTTTTGTGATCGTTTTATGCATCTCTTAATTTGACCATGTATGTGGGACTTTCCGAAAGCACTTTACTAAGGGTAAAAAGCAGTCGATCGCTTAAAATGTGCATGTAAAAATACAATCACTTTACCATGTTCGGGTTGCTAGAGAATTGTTCTATGGTTTATTAGGTGTCTGTTCTATATCATTATTATTAGAATTAATATTTTTTGGATTCAATTCATATATTTCCATTCTTAACTTTGGATTAATGTATAGCATAGTTCAGATTTCAATGTATGGTTGTGCTCAATTACAGCTTTTTTATAGAGATATAGTGAATACTGAGTTAAAAAAATCGCAAATCAAATCGCAATCACAGTATCTGTCAGATAAATTGCAATTCCATATTTTCTTAAAATCGTTCAGCCCTAATACTTATTGTACATGTCACACCGTGGTTGAGAGAGCAAAACCACAGAATGGCTCTCATAATGTTAAATATTTTGGTCCCTTTATTAGTGTTACGACATTTCAAACAACAAAGCAACCATGGCATTTCAATCACCAAATCTAAATATCACATTGCTAGTATAAGACAAATAAAACTGTACAAATACAGGGATGAAAAATTAGCAAAACAAAAGCAAATGTAAACAAATCATTTTCCCCCCAAGAATTTCTTCTTCGTTGGAATAGCAGACGCTGCGATCTGATTTTATTTCAGTTTTTCAGGTGATTAAAAAGCTTATAAGACAAATCCGACGTCACTGCTGTGTCTGAGGAAGTCTGTGTGCATTTAGGGCTTGGACACAGATCTTATTGGCTCCTTCGAAAGCCTTGGGTGTGACATCCAGTACGTTCATTGAAGCAATTCGCTCAGGCCCAGTAATGTCAGTGTGGCACTATCAAATATAACGAACGGAAAGGAGGACGCCACAAACGTGCACAAATACTGAGGTAACAAAGAGGCTTCTCAAAAATAAAGTGCAAATTACAAAACACGGGAACCACAAAGAAAACACCAGAACAGTGTGGGAGAAGGGGGCAGTGGGCAGGCCGTTGTGGCGCCTTTCCACAGCATCAACAAGACGCCCTTCGCGCCATCACTCCTCGCACCAGGAAAAAAAACCACACCCGCACTGGGTACCTACAGGTCTGATTGTCTGTCTAGTGCAGGAGGCCGTGGAGGCAACAGGGTTCAGAAAAAAAAAGAAAATGAGCAATTAAACTGGCCAATAGCCAGTGCTGAACACCCAAACGTCTACAAACGGCTTCTTCCTGTACAGTGTGCATACATGTGTGTGTATTCCAACCCCTAGTGCCTGAACCATTGAGTCCAAGGATGTACAAAAGTGATATCTGTGACCATGGGGTGCTGACTCAGCAGGGATTACCTGCTGTCAGGCTCGAGAAGATGCAGAAACACACAGAAGGTGTGCTTTTATCTTGTTTTTTTTTTAAGCTGACATTGCCACTGAATCGGCATGTTGTACTGCTGTGTTTGTTTTCTTTTTACACTGGTGGGGGGGGGGGGGCGTAACATTCAAGTCAAATATCGATAAAGAAAGTTACTGTACAATATCACATTACAGCCCAGGATGCACGGGGGTAAGCAACGTATTAACACAATGTCTTTGTGTTTACAGTGACCGAGGGGCAAGGGGAGGGGGGTGGGGGTCCAGCACACAAAAAAGCCCCAGTCAGCAGGAGGGTTCCTTGCATGTGCACTTTCTCGGCTCTCCGCCACAAACACGCTGGCCAAGTCTCTGCCATAGGTCTGCAAGGTGGGGGTAATGGCACATCTGCTCCCTCCACTGGACCCCTCAGAAGGAGCTCAGGCTCTCCAGGGCAACTTCATAGCAGAACTTGTACTGCTCCTGAAAAGGAACCAAAAATTATTCACCACTTCTGGCTTGCATTTTTCAAGGTTAATATAAATTTTTCCTCCCAAACAGTGAAAACTGAGTCAGGTACACAGCTTGCACAGATGTACCCTGCAATATTGCACGGTAACACATTTCACCCACATGGTGTCAAGGAGAAAAAGCAACCTGAACTGAACATCTGCAGATGGTGCTAATGAAGCCTTACGACCTAGAGACCATGGATGCGTCATCTTCTGTGTTGCATCAACTGCTCCTTCGCAGCATCGTTCAGTAACACCGCTAGATGGTGTAGCAAACCATAATGGATTGACTGTACACTTCATTCGTTCGGGTGGTTTGTTGCTGGCAGGTTTGACCAATCGCTTTAATACACACAGCTAAAATTATTCACGAACGAGAGTGAAGCCAGTTAATTGCCACGCAAAAGAATTGATGGCTGAACTGTGGTTTTATTACACCGTGGCCCGGCAGAATCTTGAACATGGACCATAAAATTTCAGTGGCAGCCACATCCCCACATTTTCTGTATTTATTCTTTGTGTATTCAGCAAAGTTATTCAATTTTCACAATAAAATCAAACAACACATGCAATTCCATTCTTTTCATCTTTCCATGTACTCAATTTGCAGCTGCTTCTCCAGGACAGGGTCACGAGCGGGGAGGGATTGGGGGGGGTGGGGGTGGGATCCAGGCAGCAAGGGGCACTAAAGTGGGGATATCCTGAACAGGATGCCACTGACATGCAAACTGTCACATGCACAATCACATACTACAGGCAAGTTGGAGAAGTTCATTTTCTATAATATTATATTATTATCTACAATATTGCTTCCTAAATCACAATGCATATTAACTAACAATGACTAGCAAGTACTGAAAATAAAATTAATACTTAATAGCACAAAATAAACAATTACGTTAATTAACGAACAACATTGTCTACTACTGTACCACTGGCCTGGGAGGCTGTAACATTTTTTGTCCCCTGGCCAACAACCACCATAGTAATTATCTGCACAATGGATGTTTTCTTGCGTGGTTTTCAGAGGCATTAGATAAATATCCATTGAAGGCAAAACTGTAAAAATGTCCTATTTTATCTTGTTATATGAAGGTCTGTTTTCCCTAAAAAAAAAAACTAGCTTGAGGCTGTTGGCTTGCACAAGCCGAACACAAAGCCACTGGACAAGGCGATGCTAAGGACGCTAGGATGCTAAGGGTTACCAGGCTTTGGGGGGACCCTGAAGAAGAAGGTGGTCTCCACCTACCATGGTCTCCACCATGTTGGACTTGTTGTTCCTCAACGTCTTGACCGTGTGGAACACATCCACAATGTTCTGCTGCTGGATCATCTCGCTGATGCTGCAGATGGCACAGAAGGTGCCGCTCCGGCCGCCACCAGTGCTGCGACGACAGGAGCAAAGCGTGACCCAAAGCCAGACTGCGGGATCACTGCATTAGATCTTGTGGGGCCTACCTGTCTGCCAGAAAGGTGCTATGCGTCACTCACACTTAGCTTAGATATCAGAGAGATTATTATACCTTTAAATGCACATAAATGCATGTTTTGCTGTTGGATTTTTAGTTTTTAACATAAAATGTGCACAGGACTGAAATCTAAATGAATTTCCATTTACTGAAAATGGATAGATCAAGAGATATTAAAGTGTATTACGGCAGTATTTCCTAACCCATTCCTCGAGGACCCCCAGACAAGACGTTTTTGCTCCCTAACAGCTCCCAACCAGACAATCCACAGCAGAAACATGGACTGTCTGGGGGCCCCTGAAGACCGGGTTAGGAAACATTCTATTAAAGTCAGACCTAGAGATCAGCCATGTTGTGGGAAAAATATCTATAAAATTGCAAGATGTTGTTAGGATGCATTATTTAGGGCCTGAAAAGCACAAGCTATCGTTTTAAGCCCTATGAATGTAGACAATGCCAAAAGGGGGGGATATTTTGGAATCCAGTCCAACTGTTAAACCAGCCAGGAGAGCAGGACCCAGAATCACTGTAATTCAGCCTGACAGTGCAGACAGCTGACGACAAGTCCGTAATGATCCGCGTGCAACACCGAGCAGAGGCCTGGCACTGAAAAGAACCTATCTGAGAGGGTCTCAGGTGCTTTCATTCAGAAAGCTCCAGAACTCCCAAAGGAACATTTATTAGAATCATTTTTTTTTATCAGAGATGCTCCAATCTCGACAGTAAACAGAAACACAAGAAAAGGATCAGGCTGGATATGGATATGCTTATGGGGGCTGGAGGCGTCTCTCTTTTTTTTAAGGAATAATGGAGTGTAGACAGGGAGCAGGTCAAGACAACTAAATTGAAAGAGTATAAACAGGCACCTCGGCCAGGAGCTAAATAAAACAAACCCAGCTAAATGTTACTTCTGTATCACAACTTGTAACTAGGTCACAGTCTGGTTAATGGGGATAAGTGGCAACAACACTGCAATTTATACCTTGGAGGGCAACAAAGGACAGAAGAACCTAATCGAATTACACACACCCCTTACACAAACCCGTCCCCCTGAGACCCCTCCTCCAAGCTCTTTTCACCCAATCATGACTCACTGGAGCAATAAATGGCATGAATAAAGAGAGAGATCAGTGATTCACATGAGAAATAGATTTAAGACTGAATTTTATAAAATGGAAAATTAGACAGTATGAAACAGTAAAACGCTTGAGATCTTCTAATAGCCTCATGATGTCCTGAGATGTTTGAAGTGAAGTTAATCTGAGACATCCCATGATCCTGCAAAGATCTATTGTTGCTTTTTCAAGATGATTGAGAGATCAAAATCCAAAAAATCAGAAGGAATACGCAGTCACTGTAGTAATTGCTGTACTAGAAACATTGTGTTTTTAATTTGTGAGAAATAGAAGGGGAAAAAAGCTATTATTTTATAGTTCCTGTTGTGTAGCCAGTACCAGAGAGTGACCAAGGAATGTTAGATTATCTTTTACTTGCATGAAAAAAATTGTACTGCTGATTTAAAGGGTTTTCAGAGTCTGAAAAAATGATGAATATAAAGGAAGCGGCTTCACTTTGATGTGTGGTGGCCCACAAGGCACAGGTAGGAAATGACAAGCTCAGGTGCTTTCATTAAATCCTCATCAATACCATGCTAAGACTTCATTTTTAATCCCTGGGCTCTGTCTGCTATGCAAATATGTTCACGGTAGTAACATATAAGCCCAAAAAGCCGCAATTAAACATCAAGGCTGCCATTCCAGCTGTTCCACAGCGAAATCTATTACAGACAAGAGTGTAGGTCACATGTTCTGATTCAGAGCTTGATGTACATGGCCCTAACGAGAAGTCACAACCTGGCTGGGTACCGGTCATGCCATTAAGGCCATAGGCAGTCCCCTAGACATCATCTTCTGATACGGGGGGCATGATGTGACTATCTGGTGGAAAATAAACACAGCGGCGGAATGTGGAACCCATGGCGTCCTAATTGGAGCTGTACCACCAGGCCGCCGCTGATGGGGGTGGGGGGTGCTCCTATTTACTTATTTACTTTCCCGCCTTGAGGGCAAACAAGACTAACTGGGCGTATCCTCACAGGCCGCGCTGTTTCCCGAAATCAGATTGGGTGGCCATAATCTCCCCTCATTTTCTGCTTTGTTTAATCCGGCTCATGAGTGTATGCCACTGTCAACCAAGTCCCAACAGCACACACACACACATCAGGGCATACAGGATGTGCTTGTAAGATGGTTTCGCACCCCAGTGTAGTCCTTACATGCACTCTTTGACATATTTTGATAAACCATGTTTTTCCACTGTTGCTCATTGCACTAATCCTGCTTATGACCTTCTTGTGGGCATTCTCCAAGTCCATAGTGACATGTATGGCTAATAAATAGTGATGCAGAGTGCTACCCCATTCGTGTAATAGTGTAAATGAAACTATTTAAGTTGGAGCTGAAATGAAATATTAATCAAGGGTACGCTGAGAGAATGGCAGCTGTCTCTGTTTGTGAAAGCAGGCGAAGGGATCGTTAAATTGACATTTCTCGTGCTGCTCTGGTGGGGTGAGGCGACAGTGGGGGAACTTAACCCTTTGTTGACAGCATCAAGTGAAAAACTGTAAAATTACTTTAATTCATTGGTGGAATTCGTTTATCACTGGACATGGCATATAAGAAGGAATATACAAATTTGTATGACTGCATTTAGATCAGGGATGGGCAATCTTATCCGCAAAGGGCCGGTGTGTATGCAGGTTTTTAGAATATCCTTTAGGTCAGCTGTTCAAATACAGGTGTGAGGACTTTTCGGTCAATAAGTCCTCTAATTAGTAATCGAATTATGGAGTTGCAGTGAAAACCTGCATACACAATGGCCCTTTCAGGATAAGATTGCCCACCCATGATTTAGATAGATACCCATCCATCCATCCGATTTCGTTCAGGGGAAACTGGACAGGATTTCAGTCCATTTTAAGGGATATTCACATGCCCAGACAAACACAAAGCTGGGGGTGGGAATCAAACCGTCAACCTCGCATGTGTGCGAGACCTCAGTGCTACCCACAAACCCAAATACCTTTGATTGCTGTTACTAAAGCAACAATAAGCGACAACAAACGCATTTGACCCTGTGCTGATTATTCAAGAATATCAATACCAATAAAGTTAATCGATTCTAACTATGAGTGCTACAGCACATGATGGATATGATGTATTGTGAATGTTGTAATTATTGCAATTAGCATGTACAAGCACATATATGGATACATGTCTGCTGTCCATCCATTTTCCATAGCCACTTATCCAGTACTGTGTCACCGTGGGCCTGTTATCCCAGACAGCACTGGGAAGGGCGGGGGACGCCCTGGATGTGATGCATGCCCGACCCAGCTTGCTGAATAGCAGGCTGTAAGTGTGCGATGTGGCGGCAGGTTACTCCAGAGCGCCACAGTGTGGGACTCACAGGCAGTGCACCACGGTTCGGCCGTCGCCGCCGTCGTACTGCTCCTGCCACTTGGCGAGGCGTCGCACCAGCTGCAGGATGGAGCGCTTGGACAGCGGGGTGTCGCGGTACGCCGGCCAGCCGATGAACTGGAAGTGCTGCACCAGGCGGTAGCCGTCCTGGGGCTGTGAGGAGACCGTCCGCACTACCAGCGTCAGCACCAGTGACATAAATAACCCAACTCCCACCCCCAAGCACCACTTTATGGCAAGACATCCATCCATACATTTTCTGAAACTGCTTGTCCCATTCAGGGTTATGGGGGGTCCAGAGCCTATCCTGGAGGCTACAGGCATGAGATGGGGAACACCTCAGCATGGGGGGCCAGCCCATCTCAGGGCACACTCACACACACACACCTCTGGACAGTTTGGTAACTCCAATTAACCTCAGCATGTTTACGAACTGTGGGGGAAAACCAGAGTACTTGGAGCAAACCCCATAACGGCACGGGGAGAACATGCAAACTCCACACACGGCCATGGTGAAAAGTAGCCACGGCAGAGACTGGAACTGAGTGCTAAGCACTGTGCTGCCAGGTTGACCGTGGCGTGGGCACAGCCATCTGAGGCACGGCACAGCAGATGCTGCTGCGCTTCTTCACACTACCGCCATCTCGGTGGCCGGCAAATCCCACCTGCCAGCGAGGGTAAGGGAAAGAGGCATGGAGACGGGCGGGGCGAGGGGGTGTCAGGGAGAGCAGCGTGGAGACATTGGGGGGGTCAGGGAGAGCGGCGAGGAGACAGGCCAAGCGATAGGAAGGTGGGGGCTAGGGTTGCATATGACCAGCTCACGGGTGCTAGGATGTGGAGGGGCGGGCTGCCAGGGGTGACATCACTGTGCATGTGTGGGGGGGGGGGTGTGGAGGGGCAGGCACACCCGAGCCATGTTGCAGATCCTGAAGATCCTGTTGATGATGTCCTCGTCAATGTCTGCAGAGATGAATTCCACCTGGATGGGGCCGTAGCAGCAGGAACTCTTCTCAGGCCAGTACTGCATGCACAACTATGGGAAGAAGAGCAGCTCATAGCACAGATACCTCCTCTGGCTGCCGGGGGGGAAGGGGGATGTCTCAACCCAGTAGCCTAGCTAGGCATCCCTGGGAACGTGTGACACAGGGTTACTAGCCCACCTCACTGGTACGTCTTTTCACTGCCGGAGCACAAGGGGGAAACACAAACACTCAAGGAGAACTCTATACACACTCAGCTGGGCCTTCAATTACACAACTGTGGAGGTGGAAAGGAGAGGCCTTGAAAGCCAACATTATCACACCATCCAGCCATCTGCTAGTCCTGGGTTTCGGGGGGGGGGGGGGGGGGGGGGGGGTGTGTGCATAGGGCACAAGGCTAGGGTACACCCTGAATTGGGTGCCAGTCTGTCATAGAGAACATACGATCTAAATTAGCCTAGCTGTTAGAAACCCACGCAATGCAGGGAAAACACGAAAACTACGAGGCGAGATTTGAACCCTGCACACTGAGCATGATACTGAGAGCGCCGAAATTGCAGGACCATATGGATGTTCCTTTTTCCCATAAAATCAGACAAGTTTTGTAAGGAAAAAAAAATTAAGCCTTTGCAAATGAGCTGAGTGCAGCACTTACTCAAGGATGAATCAGCAATTGACCATGACTTTTGGAGAAAGCCCATATGGTAAAATTCACTAGCACCCCTTCAGTTTTTTTACTCTGTCAGCATAAAACTGGAACATCTAAAATCACCTGATTTTAATTTCTCAGAACAGATTTTTTGTTTTGTTGATGTTTCACAACATTCTTTTATATACACACTCCGGAGGAGACCGTTGGCATCTGCTTAAGGAGCATTTCAAGGCTTTGACAGAATGGTAAATCAGATTGGGAATGTGCATGCGTTTGGAGGCCAGGACACGGGCCAGGAAGGGGGCCTGAGCACGGCTCTCTGCTATTACCTGCGCTGCGTCCATCTCGTTCAGCATCACTATGGATGAGCAGTTGTAGTCGAAAACCAGCCTCCAAAAGTCGGCCACCGTGTTAGGCAGAGGATGCTGGGTGACTATGAAGGCCGCTGGCTGCTTATGGCTCTGGAAATGAATGGAGCCAGATTTACGTCAACAAAGCATGTATCCTGATTGTATCTCTATGAGGCGAGCGCACACCAGAGCCATAGCTAGGAATTCTGGGCTCCCTGAAAAAATGACATCTTGGGCCTCCAGAACTGCAGTACTGTATTCATTAGTTTTTTCTTATGCAGGGGCTGCTGAATCTGCCAGGGTATCCATGCCCCTCTGACTCCCCTGGTTCACAAAATAACCGCAAAGGATAAATGGATTAAGTAACAATTTTCTTAAGGCAACGAAAAATTCAGTTACTACTAAAGTACGAATCACAAACAAATACAGTCGCTACTTAAGATACGTCATGACTAATTATTGATGAACAACCATAACATCAGTATTTCACTTATCGATTATTTGTTCCTACCATAGTTCCTTAGTAGTTCCTTCAGAGGTTCACAATGATTTACATAATTAACAGATGTATTAAGAAATGTAGTACTGGCTTGAGCAGATGTGTAACAATTCATTAATGATGAACAAACATGACATCTGATGGTAAGCAACACTTAGTTTGTGGTTAATTAATACATAAGTAATAGCATAATCGTACATTATTTCTGTTGCCTCAAGTAAAGGGTTGCTGGGATTTACACACAGAGAGAAGTGTTCACACCGGAAGAAGCAAAGTATTGCATTTCAGGATGACACACTGCCTTGGACAACACACTTCCGCATGAGTTGGTACTACATCATGCTAAATAACTCATAAACTACACAGGAAACAAGGGATTTTTCACTAAATGTTCAAAAGCTAACCAAGGGTAAGGGTCTCCCTTTCTCCCTTAACTTGAGACACTTTGTGGAATTTAGTTAGTCTTGTACTGTATGACCCATGTGCGAGTTGCCAGAAGGTTCTGACAAATAGTGAAAGGTGATTAGTTGTCATTGTGGACACACCACAATGAAATGTGTCCTCTGCATTTAACCCATGTGTGATGCAGTAGCAGGCAGCTAATTCAGCACCTAGAGAACAGTACTTGGAGACAGTACCTTGGTCAGGGTACCTGGTACTTGAAGGTTGGGGATTTGAACTGGTAAGCTTTTGATCTGCTGTAGCCCCTTGTTTCACATTGTGTTTTCGCAGCTTAGTGTTCTGAGGCCGTTGTTTCAACCCAAACATTCAGTCTGATTTGCATATAGAACTATTTAGAAAAATGTCAATATATTCCATAAATATTCAATTTTTCTGGAACTTGCATTCAAAAATGCAGCATTTACTTGAAAAGAACATGTACCAATTCCACGAAATTCAAGTCAGAGGCTAATAAGCATCCCTCTGTAGACACTCACATCCATAAGTGCAGCATTGATGTAGTTGCTGGACTCTCCATCGACGGAGATGAGGAAGGGCAAGCATCGGTCTACTGACAGGACGTCCATGCTGCGATTCTTGTCATGGTTCCTGGGCAGCAGTCCCACGCTGCAGTCCTCCGGCCTCACCCGTGGGGTCACGATGTTCAACGTCTTGACAGGTAAATCCACAAGACAGGCAATTATTTAGTTGCGGGATGTAGGAGAGAAGCGAACAGGTCATGAAAGGCAGAACATACAATACATGCCGTGAAGTATCATGTGAAGGTAGATTCTCACTCGGGTGGAAGAGCAGTGAGGGCAGCTCTTACCTGGAATTCATCCTTGATCTGACTGGAGTTGGTCTGAGGGTCCAGCCTGCTGATGTTATAGTATATTTCTCTGAATTCACAGACTGGGATGGCTGTGTTGCCACACAGACAAGCTTCCAGGATAGCATCGTGGACAAAGACATACTGCTCCTGCAACAGACCAACCAGCTATCACCACTCTGCATAGCCTACACCACATCATTTAGACAAGAGGTACGTAACCCTGATAACGGAGTGCCAGAGTCCAGCAGGCTTTCCATTCTACCTGGTCTTTGATGAACCACACCTGATTTCAGGCAGATGGTAAATCATCAGGTAGGACTGAAAACCTGCTGGATACTGGGACTCCGGGATCAGGGTTACCTACTCCTGACCTAGTCAGTACCCACTTATATCTATTGAGGTAAAGCACAGAATGTTCACTATTCTTAACTACCTCTTACAGATCTGGCTTCTGAGGAGGAGAGGAAACCTGCACAAAGCGGGGGAACATGCAAATTCCATACACACAGATCTGCGTTTGGATCCGAATCTCCAACCCAGGTGGTGTGAGGCCACAGCCGCCTGCACTAAGCCTGGCCTGTGACCATGATATTGAGATTTTTTTTACTGTAGTGTCCCTAATCTGATAATGCATATTATTTAATGGCCTGAAGAAGTGATTACAGTAATACCATGTAACCAGCCTGCAAACTGTGGCTTTAAACAGACATACTGCTTTTACAAAGCTTAATCCCCAGAGAAGACTTTGTTGCCTAACAGATCTCTAAATATTCCAGCCCACAAAAGAGAAAAGCTTAATCTTAATTGTTGTTCTTTCACCCAGAGTGCACCATAGCTACCCTCTCCCAACCATTATCCACCTTGATCTTTCTAGCAGAGGAGGCATTCCAAAGGATTAATTGCCTTATATTGTGTTGTGCAGGATTATTGTTGTAACTGTACATCACACTGAACAAATTGCTGTGTGCCCATGATGGCCAGGTGCACCTTTAATGTGTCTCTGGGTTCTCGAGAACAATCATAATATTTTTTTTAATGGACACAAACATCTGTGCTGGAAACTAAAAAAAGAATAATCTCTAAAGGGACAGTTCTGGCCTGGGAACTCACTTTAATAAATGAAAACCAACAGTAGCATCTTTAACTAACAACTGCATTTGCAGATAAAAGTATAAATAAGTTGTTCTAAAGTTTTATTACACATGAAAGAAGACATGAAAAAAGTTCATTCCTTGAAGCGTGTAATTACACGTCCAATCATCTCATTTAATAAAGTTTTAATGAAAACGTTTTTGTTGGTCACCAAAGAAAAATGAAAAGAAAAAGTAAATTAATAATTATGCAGCATTTAAAATGCATAACATCGGCGGCCTGGTTTCTCGTCCATCCATAGCTGCTAATTGCATCTTCTGACCCCTGTACAGTATATGGTACTGCACATTTTTTCACTTTTCACAGAGAGGAAAAAAAAAAATCGAAATTAATTAGAGATACAAACTGCAGGTACAATTACTTGTATTGATTTTTCTTTGCATGAATCTGAGGGATCCCTCAGGTTCAGGGTATATGAGGCCTGACCAGAACTAAGAAAACACTAAACCATATGACTGTGAACATTGCTGCCCTGAGATGGTTTTCTCCTTTTGTTTAAAATAATCCAGTCTCATATGCCATATAAATATTATAGTAAGATCATTAGAATACCGCTGAGAGGTTATAACATTTGCATACTCTCAGTTTCCCAAGGAGAGGGCAGTTATGAATACATTACAGGCAGGAGTACAGCTCTTTGCTGTGAATGCAAATACCTTATGGCGATTCTGAGAAACTGGAAACACAGCAGCCAGGGAATCACGCTGCCGCCTCTCTTTCTGCATTCAGCTATGCTCTGTGTCACACCCGGCTGCTCTCTATGACCCCCCCCCCCCCCCCCCCCCCCCCCCCCCCCCCCCCCATGCCATCATGACAGACTGTGCAGATTCATTTCACAAACCCATCTTATTGTATAAAGTCCTCTTTGGCTAGGCTCACATTGAAACGGCTGGACAGGCCCATTTCATTCAATTTTTTATTCCAACCCTCATTTTTCCCCCTTCTAACACTGTCTGTTATGCTCAGAGAAAAAAGACACTGAATTTTCATACTCAGGCAAAAGTACAGGTACTATACCAAAATGTTACACGAATCAAGTCATCCAATAAAATACTACTCAACTAAAAATAAAAAATACCTGGTTTTAAAAGTTAAAGTACTATACATTCAAACTGATCTTACAAAAAGCAACCTATCCTTTGAAATTCACTCAAGGTTTTAATATAGCATTGTACGTTACAGTGCAGCACTATAAGAAATATTTTGTCTTTATTCATAAAAAGCAGTGAAACTTGCTGTGCTTGCTGGGCAGATTAGCAGAATGATATTTTTTATTCTATGGGAAGCAAAAGATCGATCTATGGGCCAGATTTACTAATAAATTATTAAAGGAACCGAATCAAACCCTTGTACTCCACAATCGGAGATGGTTGATCATCAAATGCAATCATCAATATTTTTTCAGTAGTAGCTCTATCTTTGAACATTGATAAAGTTTAAATTTCGTACACCAATTTCTTTATGTTTTAACCTATATATATCGTTTATCTCTACATATTGATTGTCCGATGCAATCATCACCATTTTTTCAGTCGTAGCTCTAATGCTGCTAACTAACTTCAAATATATTTAACGCAAAACAATATACTCTGAAAAAAAAGTTAAGCACCCATAAGTCCGATCTAATTTGGTACATGTGCAGACCAGCGACAGGTATGTAAGCGAGCTGGCACGTCTAGTCACCAGACACAGAGGATGCCTCGTAGACGCATTAGACAGCATTACCAGGACTCGAGAGGGGTCGCATTGTGGGTTTGCATGAGGCCGGGTGGTTGTATCCGGCCTATCACAGTTGCCCGATGTTGGAACCAATGGGCACGTGAGAGTACCCACACACATTGTGAAAGTTTTGGTCGCCCAAGACAGACCACACGAAGGGAGGATTGTCATATTGTAGGCCAAGCATTACAGATCCCCAGGACATCTGCGCCTGCTCTCTGGACACAGGTATTGGACCCTCTACAACACCCCATGTCATCCCACACCGCGTCTCGATGAATGGTATCAGCTGGACTACGGGTTCACCATCCCAGGCATAAGTTGCCGTTAACACCAGCACAGAGATGGCTGTGTTTGGAGTGGTGCCGTAACTGGGAGGCATGGACTGATGATGAGTGGCATTGTACCATGTTCAACGATAAATCTCGGTTCAGCATTACCATGGATGACTGTTGTGTACGCATATTGTGATGCCGCGATGAGAGGACCAATCCTGCCACTGCTGTGGAGAGACACAACGGCGTTACTTCAGGCATCATGGTGTAGGGAGCTATAGGGTATTACTTCAGGTCTCTGGTAGTGATGCAGGGGACCCAGATGGCATAGCACTCTTACCCCTCCTGAGACAGCACCCTGGTCGTCACTGAGTGTAATAATAATAATAATAATAATAATAATAATGACAGAAAAAAATATACTACAGAAGAATCTTGAGAGAAAATCATGATCTCCATTCTGAGTCAAAAAAACTGTGATTCATCTTTAACCCAGATTTGTGCAGGCCTACTTAGGTGCATTACGTGCAATAGGATATTTTTTCTGAGCGAGAGGTCATGCAGAATGTGTCGGAGTAAAAAGTTGCTATTTGGATCAGAAATGTTGCAATACCTTAAAATACTCAAGTAAAGTACAAATCCCAAAAATAGCCTACTTAACCCCTATCCCGTGTTTGGGGTCAATCTGACCCCAGAGCATCATTAAATGGTAGGCAAATTTCACATGGGGAAATTGTAACGGGAAAAGGGTTAAGTACAGTAATGAAGTATTTGTATCTTGTCACTTATCCCCTGCCACCAGAGCTCCCAGGACAGACAGTCTTGGATAAAGTGGTGTGACTCTAGACCGCAGAGGCGGCGAGCTTCAGCCAGTGGGGTAAATTCTGTCACAGCCTCTGCCACTGACATGCAGCTCAGGAACTACTTGGACGGTAATTGAGTGGATTGGCTAATTGGGCTGTCAAGGCTCTCAGCCCTTGGTCGGCCCCGGCCTGCTGCATGCCATGGCCACAGAACACCGGATAATGGGGATAATTAGGGCTAACCCACAGTCACAAACCTTTAGCATTTTATTCTAATTGACTGACTGGATGGGGGGAGGAAAAAGTTTCCATGCTACTTGAAAAACTTTTTAAAGGCATTTAAGTGGTGATGAATAAAATCCTCCTCTCTTAATCTCTGACCCAAAGGAGAAATGGTGGTTTAAGTGTTGATGTTTAAAATGGTCCCAACTCAATCTTTGACCCTAAAGAGAGCCGGTGGTTTAAATGCTGATGTGTAAAATGGTCTCTACTTGATGTCTCACACTTAGGAGAAAGGGTGGTTAAAATGTTGATGCATAAATGATCTTGACTCAAGCTCTGACCCAAAGGAGAAATGGCAATTTAATTTCTGATGTTTAAAAACAACCCCTATCAATCTCTGACCCCATAAACAAGAGAGCAGGATAGAAGGATAGATAGTCAGTTTGTCAGTGACATCTGTAACACTGAAGACCTACTAGACGCCCCACAGCCCCACTCACCTCAGTCTGTACCATATTAACTCTCTGTGAGCGAAGCTCCCGAATGCAGTTGAAGATGTCCACCACACCCTCGTTCTCAGCCATGTCCAGCATGATGTCCACGGCGATGAAGCAGCCCGTCCGCCCAGCGCCCGCACTGGTGAGACACACAGACATGTGCACGTTCATGTTCTGCGTGGGAGAGATTCAGTATTGAGTGGCAAAAGGGAACTAAGGGGATCAGCAGATGAGAAAGCAAGATGTCCCCAGCTTTGGTGTGTGTTGTGTATGGTTGCCATGGTGACCATTGGCACTGGGTTGGTGGTTCCGCTGGTTACCCTGACCCCAATGTTGGACATCAAGGAAACACAAACATTGTACAGGTGTTGCTAGTGGTATTGGGGGGGGGCTTTCATCCATCATTCGCTCTGTGGTACCCCGACAACTCTGGCTAGTGCACCCAGCACTCTCTGGGGCTTACAGCTCGACAGATTGCTTGTCAGCCGCCGTGATTAATGGCGTGACTGGCAAACAACTCGGACTCGGTGGGGGGAGCTTGTGGTGGAAAAAAAATTTCGCCGAAGGAAATTAGAAACTGCTTCGCAGTCTGTCAAGAGCCTTGCATCGCAGCCGAAAACCTCTTCCGATGACTTGAGCAGCACTGTCCCTTATTCCGGATTAAGCCAGGGCTCCGTGCCCAGGAGGATCCTCCGAAAAACAGAAGCCCCCCCCCACCCTGGCACTTGTTCTCCCCCAGCCCAAACACCTACACGACAGTAAATAATTGGTTGTAACACCATGAGCGGCAGTGAAATAATTGGGAGGCGGAACTAGCGATTTGTACGCATCTTTGGTACAAACTGCGCTCCTGCGAAAAACAACGCCTACCCGTGCAGGTGGCTTGCCGCAGGTGAGAAACTGCACTGACTATCCCCACCCCCAATCCCCCAGATTGTAAGAAAAAAACATTCCTGAAGGTTAGTACCACTGGTGCTATTCATCAAGGATGAGGTAAGAGGGAGTGCGGGTAAGCTAGCGGTAATAACCTTTACTCATGGTATTTCACACCCCCTCCCCAGGAGATTACGGGAGGAACATGCGTGGTGTTCCTGCTAATTCACCTCACAAGGAGCTCTGTCACCGTACACCGACCTTTCTTGGGGAGTCGCCATCAAGCACAAATTACTTTCTACCGTCTGCCATTTACCTTGCCCCTGACCCCCTCCCCCCCCCCACCACCAACTCCACTTCAGCACCATGTGGAACTTTCAAAATCATGTACTTGTTTATCTGTGTGAGTTGTTTAAGTGCTGCTCCTGCAAAGGTTAGTTCTTTAGTACTCCAGCAAGCATTATTTTGATGGATGCAAGTGACAGACATTTTGGAAGCAAAACAAAAGGTTTTGGAACTTTCTATGCAGTTGATATTCCCCTCAGCTGAAACACAAACCAAAATGATAAACAGAACATTACTGCACCCATCTGACGGTGCAATTAAAAATTGTGTTTTATGGTAATACAAATTCACGCAATTCAGACTATAAAATTTCAACAGTAAAAGAAAGCATCTTGCCGCAATTAGACATAAGGTTATACATACGGCTCCCCTGAAGTCATAATTCCGGCTAAGGAAAGTGCGTCAACACATGGTGGAAACAGACAGGAGAGGTTATACCGATAAAGAATACAGAAAGCGACGGCTCACAGTCAGTGCACCATCATAAAACAACCTCCTCAAGCTACACCTGTTGGATGCTGGACTGCATGTGTGATTGGTCTGTAGCCCCCGGCTTCCTAACAGTACCTGCAGTGGACCACAATGGGCCCGGCATCAGGAGGGTTCAGGAACTTAACCTGCCGGACAAAGCCCAGGAGGCCCGTGGCATAGCAGGGAACACCGTGGTCCGGCCAACTGGTGAAGTGGAACTGCCGTATCTCTCGGATCTCGTGGTGACCCTTCTGAAGGAAAGGGGGGTATGGGGGGGGAGGGGGGTGCCGCCACACACAGGAAATGACCATGCCACACATCTTAGACTCTTAGACCAAAAGAAAAATTGTAGGACCCCAAAAATGAACTGAATTAACAACCTTTGAGTAACAGCTACATATTCTACGTCAGGCGGCCAATCGTATCCAGAATGGACCATTGAATATGCAGGTTTTTGCTGCAACTCCCATGTTAGATTGCTAATTAGCGGACTGATTGGCTGAAGAGTCCTCAAACTGATGTTTGAACAGCTGACGTAAAGGCTATCCTAAAAACCTGCATGCACACTGGCCCTTTATGGATAAGATTGGCCACCCCTGTTCATATGTCATAAGGCCTTCACAAGGTCTTCACTTTATGTAAACAGTAACAGTGCTACTCATCTTCACTGTGCTATCGCATGTATGAGCATCTATTTACTCCTTATTTACTGCATCCTGTTGTTCTTAGTGCTAGCTGTGGCTATATGAGTAACCCTTCCAATGCCACATGACCACTTACATCGTAAATACAGGAGGCCTGATCCAAAATCATCACTTATTTATGACTTCTTATAATTCTTCAAGAGTGGGTTGACATCTTTGAGGCCAAGGTTGCAGGTACAGTTTCTCCAGCCAGGGAAGCATATGTATATATGAGCTTAGAGTCCTGTGGAGTGATCACACCTAGAATCTAATGGAGTCATTACACCAAATTGACACTTGAGCTCAAGGCTGTTGACCTCACAGCCCTACCTCCTCCGGCCAATTAGAACATCATCAACTGGGGACAGAGTTTGGAGGCAGAAACTAGAAAATAGCATATTATATTCTTAGGTGTGCCAATGCTCATCAAAGGATATATATCAAGACCCTGCAGGCTGAAACACCCAATTGCACCATATATATTTAAAAGCAAATGGTTTTGCACATACGCTTGCAAATGTTATATGAGTAAGCCTGTAGAGTTATTTATATTCCTGTATTGTTTTCCTATTTAGTCTACATCTAAGTCATAATATACAATTTGATAGCAATATAATGTTGTTTAAGTGCTGCCCCTGCAAAGGTCATAATAATAAGTAAGCTTGATTAAATAGATAACCCACAAAAAATGTACCTTGTCAAGTCTTTATTGAACACATTGATCCAACATTCACTGTCTTTGTCATGGAAAATTATGTGAGCCACTTCTGTAATCAGATCTATTAAAGTGGTAATTTGAGTCAGATCTTCCAGTCAATGGTAGGAATACAGAAATCCCATTAATACCATATATTTTGAAAAACATTTCTCTCAGCACAGCACATGTATACTGAGATTATGTCTGTCAGCAGTTATAAAACCTGCCAGGCCCATAAACACGGCAAAAAGATGGGCCAAGCTTGAGTCAGCGTGAGGCCCAGGAACTGCTGACACACCAAAGAGAGTGGAAACCTCACAAACAGTAGGAAAAGCGGCTAAGCCTCTCCGGTCGCCAGTTCTGGTTTAATTCTCCCAAGACAGGCTGGTTCAGACCAGTTTTCCCTTCTGATGAGGCTTTCATTCTGAAAAAATGGCTTTACCAAAAGCACTTGACACACAGATTTGGCTTAAAGGAGTTTTATATGCAAATGGACAAGCTGGGATGATGTTAGATTGTCTTCCTTTAAAAAAAAAAAACACTTTCTTTTCATGTGGATCAATCAGAGGTCCCAAGAAAGCTTCAACCTGGATGCCAAACAGGTCAAACTATCATCTTCTATACTGTCATAAAACTTGTAGATTTCTTAAGTAGCGAAGAAAGTAGAAACATTGGTAGTGGTATGCACCATATACACAAATAAACGCTGCACCATGCATTGGTGAAACTGTTAATACTGCAAGTCTGATGTGCTTCAGGGATTTAAGCCATATCAAAGTAGTTAAGCTACCTAAATAGCACTCCTGCGACAGCTAAAACCAATTTCAGCATCTAAAAACATCCCACGTGGTTCTCTGGTTGGTTACATGAATTATAACAAGGTGGAGAACCCTGCCTGGTAGCTTACCTTCTGGACAGTAAAGGTGCGAATGACGTACTCCGCCAGGGGCTCTGTCTCAATCAGAGTGACCTTGATGTCCCCATACACTTCAGTTTCATCAGGCCAGTACCGGACACACTTCACCTGGGGAGGGGTAAACAGCCAATCACAAGACTGCACAGCCAATATCTATGCAATACAGTTGTAACATTCAGCAAAATATATTGATAAAGATTTGTGCTTTTACAATATTTGAACGGCAACATGGTGAGTAGTGAGCTCTGCCCCTGACTCGTGTGTCTAAATTCACTCCGGGTTCATGTGTTTCTCCAGAAACTGCCCCATTGTGTTTGTGTGCCCTGTGATGGCTCCCCATCACCATCATCCTCGATGGATAACTTTTGGATAATTGGATTGAATAATTTTTTCTGGTAATATTATTCACAAATTTATGACTTTCACGCACTGTTAAGTTGTATCGCAAAAGCTTAATATTCAGCTGAACGTTTACTTCTTCACTAGCAAAGCAAAATGTTATATTTCTAGATTTGTGCGACATGCACATTGGGCAACAAGTATGTCAACTCAGCAAATGCAATTGGGTGGTACAATGCGATTTTTCCATAACTATCCCCAAAGTTACAGGTTTATTCAGAATCTGTACCAACAAAAGTGAGAGACAGCACAGCTGTAAATGTTTATTTTACAAGAGCATTTTTCTTTATAATGTTTCTAGACATCGTAATGAAAAAATAATTAAATGATGGGTAGTCATACTTAACAAAAAAACCACAATCTATACAGAAAAAAAAAACTACATCCATGCTGATTTGGCTAGGCCAGGTGAAGATTGATTTAAGGAGATCAGCTGGTATTCTGTACTAATACTGTACAAAACACTAAACAAATAATTGGAATAGCACTTCAAACTTGCGTAAATATGACATTTAAATCTAGCTGAAGTCAAAGCTTCAAGAATAAAAAAGGTGTGCTGTTTGACAGAAGTCCCTGGGAGCTGACATAATCACTGCTAAGTCTCAGATCTCATAAAGCAAACGTACCCGGCCCACTTCCACCAGGTTTGTAACCATGACGATGCTGACGGAATTCTCCTGCCAGATCATCCTCCAGAAGTCTCTCACAGTCTCCTGCATTGGACCTGTGAAAGCAGCCATGCATGCATGCTCAGTGGTGCAGATCTGGGTCACATGTTATTTATTACTAGGAAGCTGAAATACATTTAAATATGCTAAAAAAGACACTGTTTCTGCTCAACTGAATAAAAACATATTCGGTCTAATCAACAGGGCTGCCCCATCATCTCAGTTTCCCAGTGGACTCAAAAATCCTGTTTCTGTTTAATTACCTTGTGTTGCGATGTAATGTCTTGGTCTATGATAACCCTACAAAGACAAAAAAACACACACATATGTATAAATATTTTAGAACAAACCTCTATTAGTTCATTGATAATCCTTTATCCAAATGATACTAATTTCATATGGAGTGGCATGTATGCCATCATATATGTCCATATAAATACACCAAAATAATGCATATGTATGTATGCACATATCAAAGTTTATAATCAAATGTTACACTTTTCAGTGGAAACAATATGAATGTAGTTTATCATCTATTTTTCAGCAAGACCCACTCTGGCACAGTCACTGGGGTAATTGTTTTATTAGTGAAAATTGTTTCAATAACCCTATTATGCATGTGCATCTGTCCCACTGTCTGTCAAGGGGCATGCCAGCTGCGGCCGCCACCACGTAATGTGAGCTGTGCTGAATGGCACATGCGTTCTGAGGCACCTGTGCTCACATGTGGCTAAAGCACATCCGAAGCAGTTCAGTGCATCCAACCCCGCCTCCCACCCATACTCACATCGATGTAGTTGGCGTTTATGTAGTCTGAGTGAGGGTCCCCCTCCAGCAGTTGTAGTCGTACTCGAGTGTGGTCATCTGTGGGGTCAAATATTCACAAAGAGCCAGTCTAAAGTTACATTTACCCATCGTGGGGAAGGCGGCAGATGGGTGCATTTTTTCCCGGCCACTGGGGTTACAGAGCTCCATGCATCCTGAGACCAACTCTGAGAGCATGAGCATTCTGATACTGCCTGTATTTCTAAGTCTCCTGGTTTTACTTTAGGTCTCCTACCTGGCCAGCTACAGATGTCCGATTATTACACGAGAGATGTTTTGTATCAGATATGACCTTGACCAACACCATGGAATCACAGACGCCTCACGTTTACAGTCAGTCATAAAATCCTAAAACCAGCAAAGCCAGTGGAAAACCCCTTATATACAAAAAAGGGAGGAAAAAATGGTATGGAGAGAAATGTTACAGGAATGTGACAACTGATCTCCACCACCTCTGGTTTATTTCATTGGTCATGACTTCCTGTTTATTAAAGGGTTCACAATGACACAATGAAAAAAAACACATGACACATGAAGCAGTCTCTGTAGCAGTTATGCTCCACACGCTGTAACCATACCAATTCTGATGTATATTACAACACAAAGTCAGTGTACCCACAATTCACCCAGTAAGATTCATATTGAAGTCAGAAGGTGTGACAGTATGGTCAGTATGGGTATGAAGATCACACAGAGACCGGATGCATCATTTTAAATTAACGACGCCTGGAGATAGCTACGCTCTTCAAAAGCACGACCCATTAACAATGTGACCGCAGACCCCAGCGGTGTGCTGGCGCTTCTTGATAATTAAGTTGTTTGGGCCACAGAAAAAGAGGAGACCAGGTAATGAGAGGATTTTTACAAGGATCAATATTACATGCGGCCCGCACTCCAGATGCGCCCCCGCTTTGATCTCGACAGAACACAGATTTGATACAGTGTCTATTGCTTGTGTCGGGGACCCTGTGGGGTGGTGTGAAAGGCTACCTGGAGGCCACCAAGCTCCAGAGTGGCAGGTCCAAGAGGCGACAGCGATGTAACAGTTATCCGTGCAACCTGAACCCTTTTGAAGCCCCCCCGGTCCCACTTAGCAGATTCTGGCTCCGTGTAAAAACTCACAGCCTGGTATACGGTCAGGATTTATCCCCTCTGCTTTAAAGAGAATGGAACTGAGAGAGAGAGAAGGGGAGAGAGAGAGGGCACCCTGTAATTAAACACCACTGTGAACCGCCACATCGAGGGAACTCAGCAGGCCTAGTGCCCTTAATCAGTGTCCACGGTTAGCGTTTAATTGAATGGGGACTAGAGGCTGTGTGGAACGTGCCAGAGGTAAATTTGCCTCATCCTTTACATTACATCCCATACAGCTCTCTCCGATCACCTCCAACTGAACCTCCCACCTCCTGCAGAGGCGTGGAGCTACACTGGGGGTCCCCAATCATTCTTCCCAGAGGGTCAAATTCCATCAGCAATACAGCTAGGGTCCACTGTATCCAGGGGGTTCCAATAATAAAATGCACCGACTGGGAGGGGGGGGAAGTCCAGATTCAATTATGACCATTGGGTACCAACTGTGACTCATACTCAGATTATTCTGAACTTACTTAAAACTGACTTTAAAACTGATCTTACAGAACCACAAAGGAGGGCAACATAGCTTTGTAATTAAATTTACACTTTATCTTTTCCTTTATATATATATATGTATTCTTTAATATGAATTACTAGTCTCTTTTTGTCTATGGTGTTATTTCTATAAAGTGTCTACAATGGTATGGATAGGTAAATCCGACTCATGTTAAATTTGACTTTTGCAAGGGTTTGTGGAACAGATTAGTCTGCCTGTCGACAGTATGTATGTATTTTTGGAAACAAAATGAACAACTGCAAGATAGGCACAGCATGTTGTGTCTCCGTAGCTGTATATTTTGGGGCAGGCCACTGCCCTAGCGATTACCACGGCAACTAGAAAAACCTTTCATCCGGCATCCCTGTCAAAAGCAGAAGCCGGAGGCCCACCCGGATTTGGACGGAGTAGCCGAGCGCTGACGACAGACTCCCCGCTCGCCAAAGTGTGCTACATGCATTTAATACGTTATTAAACTCTGCACTCAACTTTAATAGCTTATTAAACCTTGGAATGCTGCCACCGGGGGAAAAATTGAATGTGGGAATAGTGCTTGGAGCTGTTTGTGCAGTGCATGCTGGTAGTTCATCCCTGGTTTAATCCTGTTCCGCAACTCTGAGATTAAGCGGTACCCTCAGGTGTGCCTGAGAGATACAGCCGTCTCCGTCAGTGCTGGGGCCGTTTACTCTGGCCAGATTTACTGACACCGAGCCTTTGTTTGGACAAGCGCCGTCCTGATCCCCGCTGAATTATTGCTGGAGCATATATTTGCACTTGCTGAAGCCCCAGCGAGGCAATTCTGTAACATTATACTTCCCTAATTTCGATTAGGTTGTGTTGACTCTATTTTTTTGTTCCTGCCGCATATCTCAGCTCAGTGTTCAGCCTCAGCTTTTATATGCCTTCATTATACAGCTAGTAAATAACAAAGAAATGCAAAGTTCTACTTGGCATTTAAATTCTAACCTTTAACCCTTGTCGGTCCAACTGTCTATCAAAAAATTATATTTCATGGTTAGATGATACAGTATAACATAACTTACTACCGCATAACATTTTTATATATTTTTGTTTACACACACATACACACACATACAAGCACACAGTCAACTGAAAGGTAAAAAAAAAATAAAAAACACCTAGTATATACTGAGAAGTGAGTGAAGTTGGGGAATATTAATACCCATGCCTTGGTCAATACAACAGAATTTCTTAACATAAAGACTTCAATAGATCCTCAGAAGATCTCCGTTCCTGTACGTGGTAAGAATTATATTTCAGTAAAAAAAATATATATATATACCTGTATATATATATAAGGAACTTGCACAGAGCTCCCACATCGGCAAAAATAAGTCTTTACAAGCTCATGCAAAATGGAAAAGGCAGCAAATGCATATGTTTGTACATCTATAGAGCTATTTTAATATTAAGGACAACAGAGCAAAATAGACGTTAAAACATAACATAATGAAACACCTTATATGTCATACATTTCCCAAATGTGGGGCCCTACTGGAAATGATTTCTCATTCCTCCTCCAAGCACTCTCAACCTCTTAACACCACCCTGACCTAGACTGGGGACGATCCAATTAAGGACCGCTTCAGGATGCCGGCCAGGATGGAAGCATCTCTAACATTTGGCACTTTTAGCATTAGCTGCCAAACAGTCAAATGTGGTTGATGACAGAGAAAATGCGCATTTACAAGTCATTAACACCCTGCCACGGCCTCGCCGTCTGGCTACATGGCAAGTCAGCCTGTTCAGATTGTCGGCGGTCAGTGACTGTCCATAGACTGTGTGTAAATGTCTATTCAGCGCTGGTGTCCACGTGTCCATTCATCAACGCACCACCAGTAGCATCACGAAGTGAGGGCTATTTCCATCCAAGCTTAATTCCCATGCCAATGTCTAAATGTATGAATCAGTAACAGCCCCCCAGGTAACAGGGGACATTCCTAGGACTTTAGCTGTCATTTTGTGAAGTTCCCCTCAAAGATGTTATATTGTATCGTTAATTTCTGCCTTTTACATTTTAACGAAGGTTCTGTCAATGTCAACACTAAAGCATTATCACTTGAACATTCTTTTAACACAATTAATCAAAGTAATATTTAATAAAATAAAAAATTACATATTGTTTAATAAAATATTATTTCATAAAAGCGCTATACTGTATGTGTATACTCCAAACATACCATGCACCCTTGAATCCTTTCAGGTGTAAAGCGACTAAAACCAGCTGCTCTATAATGCCTTTCATTTGTTTTAGTGGTAGTAGTGGTATAATGTTCTGGAAACATCAAGAAAACTGGACACTTTGAACATTTCCATACCTTAATCATAATGTTTGGAATGAATGAACGATCCAGGAAATAAGAACTGTTAGCAGGGCCTTCGGTCCAAATTACGTAAGGCAACAGCTATAAACATCTTTAAATGACATCATTCCACACAATGACTGCAGAGAGCTGTGCGCTCGTGTCAGCGATCACACAGATGCATGTTCCCTCTGTCACGGAAACCAGCTGTAAAGAGTGTTTCCATCCCTGGCTATCCCCAAGGAATTAAATATAAACGATTCCTGCAGTGGAATTCTGTCATATTCCCCAAGTGCTTTATCACGTGCATCATTTAGAACATATGTAGAGCTTCCTTAACTCTTGCAGACATTTCTGAAGTATACAACACTACAGTATATCGCATTAAAAGTATACTGCATAGACAAGAAGGCAGAACCTTTACGATGGGATGTGAAACCTTTGAATATGAAGACACTGTTTCCTTTCCCTCTGATATGTAAATGTTTCCTAGTCCTATCTATTGTGTATTTTGGTAGCAGAGTCTGATGAATTATAAATGACCATATGGGAGACTTTATGTTTACACAGGCTACAAAAACACTGAAGGAATGTAATGGGACAGATGTCCTTAATCCTAAAGCATTTTTCCAAGTTTTTATTTATTTATTTTTTGAAACATGAATTGCCAGAGGTAATTAAACTGGATCGGCAGCTAGGGTGTGAGTCACTATTAATAACACTTAGTGAGTCACCTATAAGAGAGATATGATTAAGCCAGTCCGTAAGCATAGACTGCCAGGTATGTGCCACCAAACCTACCCAGTCAGCTAGTTTAACAATTTGGCTTATAAAAATGACACAGCCGGTATCCACATTAAGGGATTGTCACGTTACTATAGAATGCTATAGAATTTCTTTGAAAGAAAATCTGATGAACATATCAATGGAATGGGGAAGGGCAGGTGTTTATCCGTCAGACTATCATGAGCCCTGAATTCTCCACCTTCGGCTACCTTGTGCGGAAAACAAATTTCTGTTAATTGCTCTGAACAAGCTGTCTGATACTCTGCTGATACAGATCTGAGAGTTACATTTTTATCACCATCATGAAATGACTCTGGGTATAGATGCAAGGCATTCAGGTCCCTTTGTGTTACAATGAAAAATCATTTTAAAAGGTGAAAATGCTGTAAATCATCCTAGCTGAATTTAAGAAACTCCTCAGAATAATCATTCTGAACCTGAAACAAATACATTCTGTTTATTCCTTGCTTGTTAAATCTAAAACCTAAATTAAGCTTCTATTCAGTCATCCTAACCCAGTGCCATTTGCTTGTCAAGCCAGGAGCTCTTTACAAACAAATTAGAAGTTTACATTAGTATACTTTTGTTAGCGAGCAAGCACATGACTTAAAAGACAAAATATGGTTAATTCAATTTTACAGCAAGCACAATAAGATGGTAATGAATGTGAATTAGCAGTGGATCTGAAAAGGGGTTATGTATTGTTGAACTTTCAGATCACCACGCTGAACAACCTGGCAAAGCCAGGGTTTCACCCTCAATGAAAGACATGGAATTTAAAAATAGCATTTAAAATGACCCCTAAGTCGTTTTATCATTTCTGTAACTGTTATACTGTATACACACCTTATAGGGGTTAGAAAATGACCCTGTTCAGGACAAATGCTTTATATTGATGGATGGACAGACAGACAGACAAGCAGACAGATAGACAGAAAGATAGATAGACAGATAGACGGATGGATGGATGATTAATAAAATGATTCCTACCAAGATAAAAACTTAACTCCATGTCTCACCCGAAAATAAATTTAGTAACAGGAGCTTTCAAGTGGCACAGGGCTGTCAAAACTTCTTTGACAGTTTCTTTTTTTGGAGGGTGGGAAACCATAAAAAATAATGGCAGTCAAAAGCTTCCTTATAAATAAACATAATTTCTATTCTATTATACATGGTTTACGTCTGCATTTTTATTTTAATTTTAAACATTTCGCTAACAAAGATGAGAATGACTTGTGTCCTATTTATGACATGAAGAAGAAACTAGTTTCATTAGGAAACTAGAGAAATGCAGAGATGTAGAATTCAAATACCCTCCTCCATATGCAATCTTTTGGACATGTCTGACCTAGTTATTTATTCATGACTGAGCTGCTCAGCAGAGAAAGTTACCATATTTAATACAATTCAATAAAATAATTATTTATTTTATGTACAGTGCACTTACTGTAACCTTTTGATCTCACCTGTGCTTTTTACCCCCTAATAAATGTACTTTTGAGCCGCATTTACATATTTGGATGTATGTACTCTCAAGCAGCGGCTGGGATACAGGCCAGTTCCTTAGAAGTCAATAAAGGTACGATTGGATCAAGCTTGTTTTTTTACCAACAAAAATCCAGATAATAAAATTTTATTGCTCTGTTCTAATTCAAAGAGGACATATATAAAGGGAGAATATAGTTGCGATTTAAATTCTAATTGCGATCAGAAAGTTTGACAATGTACACTACAATATCACTAGTCATGGCAATACTACAGTATAATAATAAATGCAACAACAGTACTGAAATGATTTGATGCTTCACACAAAGAAGGAATGTCAGCTATGAAAGAGACCTGTTGAGATCTATGGGGGTCATCCATCTGCATGTGCTGAACTACTTCAACAGCAATTGACACGTTGCAACAAGTGCGTGCAAACAGAAAGAGGGAAGTATTCGTGGTTGTGTGTGTCTTCTGCCCAAAGGTCAACACTAATGCAAGCCTTTGTGTGGGCTGTTGGGAACCGATCCAAAATATATTTTGGAATTCGCAGTAAAATAACCCAACCACCCATCCATAATCTAACCACCTAACCTGGCCAGCGCCATGGGGGGGGGGGGGGAGCCTATCACAGCCAGCAGGGCTGGGGGACACCCGGGACAGGATGCCAGTCCATCACGGGATGCACACACGCACAGATTCACACCCTCTTGGAAAAGAAGCTGTATCATAATTCTCCCGATACCACCCGATATATTTAATATTTTTTTCATGGAATTCCTCTTTAAAGCCGAAAGGGAAGGTACAACAAAGGGCTTTCCTTCACACTCCAATGAGCAGTGGGAGGCTAATCCCAATAGCACCTCCAAGGATGGAGCAGCGGGCCACATAAAAATCAGAAGAAAAAAACATCCCTGCAAGACTAAAGTTACTTATATCATCAGCACACCACTGTCAGGCTGTGATACAACACTTAGTACTAATGATGGATGCAAAGTGCCTTCATGGGTAAATAAGGTTTTTTTTCCAGTACTTAGAATATATTTGATGTCCCCATCATGACAAACTGCTTGATGTCATGATTCATATGTAATGTGTGCATAATTTATGTTCTGCATGGTCAACTTTTAGTTAAACTGTAAATCATTTGGATTTATAACAGCTCATCACTTCTGACGAATAGCACCTCAGTAGATGCTGAGATATCATGTTGTGTGTGGGGGGTTAGTTCCTCTTCGGCTATGTGGAGCAGACTTTATAAACAAGCGTATGGTTAGTTCCACTGCATAAAAAAAAACGTCATATTTGGTTATGAGATCAGTTTGGAAGACATAGCATACTTTGTATTTAACTCAAGAACACAGAAGAAAACTGCAATTCTGGTCATTCACAGAAGAACACTGTCTAATGCAGGTCATTCACTGATGATCAAAGAAAAGCAGTGTAATTCTACTCATTCACAGAGGAACATAGACTAATCTGGTCCAACTCAGGTCATTCACAGAGGAATACAGAGGAACGCTCTCTAACTCAGGTCATTCAAACATAATACTGTACCACAAACTTGACTGAAGTCTGGAGGGGAACAGCATGGCTGGCGAGCTCCTGATGGACACCCCCACATGCCAGGGGCTGCCCTCACTGCAGTCTCTGACACAGAGCCAGTCTTGAAAAGCCCAAGTCTCTGTGTGTGCATTCTTAGCTACTTACAAGCAATGATGTTCCCGTATCTGTTCTTGTTGCGATTCTCGTCCTTCTTCGCCGTGTCCCATGGGGCGTTCTGTCCTTCGGCGAGGCCCTGCAATAAAAGAGCACCTAGTCACGTATGCTTCGGTGAGGCCAATGGTGCTTGCTGGCATATGTGAACTGTGTAGGCATCTGAAGAGCAGACAGATAAGCGAAAGGAGACAGGGGATCTGAGAAATCAGTTTCATAACAAGTTGTGTCTGTGAAAATTACTGTCAAATGCATCATTAAATTTATTAATCTTTTACTTCTGTACAAAGTAAAATACAAGGAGGATCACCCAGCATCCCTGGAGCAACTGGGGTTAAGGGCCCAAAGGTGGTATGGTTACTCTGAGATTTAAACCCACAACCTTCTCTGGGCATACAGCCCTAACCAGCTGAGCTGCATCACGATTCTGCATTCAACCATGTAAGGACAGTGCATGTTCTCCTCACTACAGTATGGATCCTGGTTTTAAAGGTACATTCATCCACAGAAGAACCTGAACATCACGCCACAAACGCACTGCTGTAAGTGTGGTATCGCTGATCAGGTGGCAACACAATGGACTCCAAGGTTGGAGGTTCAAATCCTGCACCCACACTGGGTGTGGAATCTATACATTCCCCTGTCTAGAAATAATCTGGTATCCTCTTGTTGTCCAAAATGTATTGAAGCAATTTAGCATCTTTAAATTGCCCAGGGTGTGTGTGTTGTGATGGACTGCTGCCGGCCTGCATTATGCCCTGTGCTTTCTTGGATAAGCCCCAGGCTCTCACAGCACTGTGAGAGGTTATGGAAGGTGGATGTTATCAATGTAGCCACACAGACGCTCAGCATCAGTTATAAAAAGCTGAGCCAAGTTTTAATGCAAGCTATTTATATTGTTATAGTTAGCTTTATGTTCAGCATCCTCTGAATGAAGCTACTGTTTACATGAATGGGGAGAAAAGGAAAAAAAAACGTTGAAGAGTGGTGCCCCTGTGAGATGAGGACAGGGTGCAGGCGGGCGAGCTGGTGCTCAGTTATCAGGGGCACACCGGCCTCCTTCCTCATTGGCTCTCACACGGCCCTGATGTGACAGGACTCAAAAGTTCCAGTGGAGCTCTGTGCTCACGCCGCTTGCTGGTGGATCTAAATTTTTTCAGCAGGCAAAAGCACACATCATCCGCAGTTCAACCAGGAGAGGGACTGCAAGGGAGGTTTAAGACAGAATGGAGCTGAGGCAATGACCAGACCTTCGGAAAGATCGCTACTGACCCGTTCAAGCCACCTGTGGACGATCATTTCTGTAGGCCCTCGATCATGGATCCTGAGTGAGGGAATCCATCTATACCTACGGCAAGTTACATTCCAAGTTGAAGATGTTATAGTTATTACAGGGAACCACTAGAGATATTCAGTCTGAGAAAGCAAAAGCCAAATTTGTCAGAAACAAAAAAGAAACACTTAAAGTGAAATTTAAAGTAAAATGACTATTTTAAATGCTGAAAAAATAATGGGACATTTTGATGAGATCTTCTGATCTAATTGGTGGCAAAGACATGGTTGGCCAACATATATTTTCTGAGTCGGAATGCTAGACAGTCATAATTTAACTGCACTATGAATACACAACTTTGAGTCTTAAATCCAAAAAACTGCGCCTGCTCATTTGCTGGGTCTCAGCCTGTGACTTGCATGTTGCTGTCCTGCTTGCATGCACCCAGCGAGGCCGTCCTACTGTAAGAGAAGAAATTCACAGGCGTTTTGAATTTCCTGTCAAATGCTCTGGACGACAGAAAAACAGACAGAAACATGCAGCAAGTGTGTGTGTGTGCGTCTTTGCTTTTGCCACTCTCGTCATTTCGGTGCCAAGCACAATGTGCTGCCGTTTGATGGGGGGTTCAGACAGAATGGCAGTGAGGCGTGCTTTGTGGGTTCAGCAGAGAGGCTGGCAAATTTGGCATGGGATACTAGAGACGGGCCAGAGCCGGGACCCATATGGAGCCAGTGCTATTTTAGCTCCTTCAAAAAAAAAAACAGGTCAAATCTGTCACTGGTGCCTAATTTATGCTGAATTGTCCTTTGGCGTCGATTAGAGGAGATCCGACCAGGCCGACAATATCACAGATCTCACTGTCAGGCAGGAGGCCACCTGACCTACTTTTTCAAAGTGGCATATCCCTCATTAGTCAGTCAGTCTAAAAGTACATTTTAACCTATGACAGAAAAAAGTGATTCGATTGGGGATCGATTTATATCAAAGGTATTACCCTTCTCTCTTTTATCATCATTCCGCCCTCCAAGATGTTTTTCTGCCTTCCATTCTCTCCCGAAAAGTACAGTATGCGGCCACTCAGTCATCACCCTGCTGACTCCCCAGCAAAACTCAGTTACATTAGCAGTGACTGGAATGCATGCCCCCATGATGGATGGATGGATGGATGAACAAACACATTGTTTTCAGGCAGGCAAATTAATTACCCCATTTGGGTCAAATAGCAAGTTTTTAATGATAGTTGGGGCATCATTTTTCCCAGAGGGGGATTCTTGGTCTGACCTGTTGCTACCTTACTGTACTGTTCAATAACAAAGACATAAGCTTGGTGCTGTAAATGTCATAGCTTATTATGCAAGGGCTACCTGGGAAGAATTAAAAAACCATAACAATCACCACTTTCCACTCAATAAGCAAAGGCTACACCGCCCTGTGGACAAGGCCATTTGGCCTGACTGGTATGATCAGTAAACCTCTGCCGCCATCTCTATTAGGCCCTGAACTCTGGCGCTCAATAGCCATTGATCTAGCCGTCAGAGACGACACCGTCAGCCTGTCAGCCCTGTTCTGCCAGAAAGCAAAGCAGGGGACCACTGCTTGTCCTGCAACGCTTAGGTAAGGAGGTCACCCCTCCATGAAACAGCCAAATCAGTCCTCAGTTTACAAATCCCAACTATGCTGCTTAATTGTCAGTTTTGCTTTTGATCATTTACAGAATGGGTCCGCCATGTTTTTAAAGCTATAACCCAACGCAGTGAGAACAAGTAAAGGAGCATGAATGAAGACATGGGCCTACAATTTGCCATTTCAGGTCCATGGAGAGGTCATGAACCTGGTGCTATTATGGCTTATAATGGCACACCAAGCTTAGCAATGGGTAATTGGGTATTGGCCAACTGTGTCAGCTGGATGACCAAATGAAAAAAAGGGTGAACCACAGCTTTAAAAGCATGAGAATTTCAGCTGTTCTATTGATCTGTCGAATGACAACATGTAACACTGACACAAGGTTAAGGTAATGTAGTAATCACACGAACAGGGCCATACGTCATTAGTTTCTCTGTTACAGGTACACACTGTGGATGTGGTGTAAAAGGGCCGAATGAACTCACAACAACAAGCCTTGGGGGTTATGGAATGCTAAACAGTCCCTGGAACTTGTGACACAAATCCATCCATACACAAGAAACGGAAGGCGGGTCCCAGTTTCATCACTGAGTCAGCTTCCAGTGAATCACAGGGAGACAAAAGGCATCCCAGGTTCAATTTCACCCCGTTTTAATCTATGAAAAAGGTTAATTCGCTTGTGGCTTATCAAGCAGCCATACTTGCTAATTCTGTGTGTGGGCTGTCAGTTACTCATGAAAGTGAGAGCGGGACAAACAGGACAAGGCCAAGTTTCATCAGGGGCGCATTTGATAACCATTAACAAAGGAGAGAAGAGTGGTAGATGAGGGGAACGCATCCTGTAACAATCAGAAACAATGATCAAAGGCAACAGGAATGGAAATGTTAGAGACACATGCGTCACCTTGCACATCCCTACAAAAGGAAATTTTGTAAACGTATGTACAGTAACTGCCTGGGATCAGTGGCGTGCTTCGTCAAATCGCTTATTACTTTCTTCAGTGGAAAAAAAAGCCAAGTGGTGAGACAGCAGACCCAAATCTTATAGCCAGATGCCCACAATCCCTCCCCCCCAGCTCAGGGCCTGACTGACAGCCAGAAAAACTGGCCATCTATGAAGCGGTACTTTCTGGATCTGTCCCATGAATGACAGAGGTTTCTTTGAATACATTACTGTCTATTGTTTTAAGCAGGAAATGACTCATAACTCTAATTTTACCCGCCCACCTTCTAACTGCCATCCAGGCCAGGGGTTAGTGTTAGGTCACAAGGCAGCAGAGTATCACAGGGACAATGCGTTATTCAGAGATACAAATTCACCAAACTGTATGACTTTGGATGGTGGGAGGAAACCAAGAAGTAACCAAGTGCTACATGGGGAGAATGTGCAAAGTCCACACACACACTGCTTAGGACTACATTCGTAACCTTTAATGGAATTGCTTAATCTGAGATTAGTATTCTTGGAACTCATCCTTTTTGTAAGGTTCTTTCTATCAAGCAATCAATCAAGCAATCTTTATTTAAAGCACTTTTAAATCAAAGTGTTTAAAAGATTTAAAATAACGGAATAAAAGAAACATAAATATATTTAAAACAAAGGAGAGGTAAAATGCACATGGCAGAAGAATAGTAGCAAAGAAGTGAGCCAGCTATAGGGTAAGTGAAGTACTGCACAGCCTGGGAGGAAGCAGGGCTCCCACAAGCAGACTCTCCGCCCTCCCCGGCCATTAGTCCGCACTGCTCACAGATGGGAGGGCAAGACATCTGCAAACAGCCACTTGGAGCTGGACCAGGAGGGACCAACCAGGACCCAGACCACAAAGCTTTTGTTTTTCAGCTTGCAGAGAAACAGATGTGCACACACACACACACATTCAGAGGCACGTACATACATACGTACATATACACAGAGGCATGTGCATCATCGTTCGCTCTCCTTCTAACACACACATACACAAATTCATACTCCCTCTCGTGCAGATGCATTTTTCCTTACACATACACACATGCTTTCTCATTTTCCTACAATCCCAATCCCAGTACACACACACACACACACATGCCATCCTGGCTGTGCTTAGTGCCCCACTCTCTTTATGAACTTAATTCCACAGAATACAAGCTAAAAAGAATAAAATAAAAATAAAATATCGGAAGGCAAAAGCAAATTTTTAGCCCCAAGAACCAATATTAATACCGTGTTCAGGATAAGTATAATGGCTGGAGAGCATGATCCACTACACAGCTTAATACAACAATTCAATGCTGCTACATTAATGTAACATATAAATTAATCTACACCCCAGTTTTCCACGGAAATTCCATAAATACTATTATATCCCAAAGACTTCACCAGTATGGAAGCAACAGTGGCACATCAAACAGGCTCAGTGTCACGAGCAGGCCGCCAAAAATGAGGCTTTTGTTGGAAGCGGGAGTGGCAAACCAGCGGGAGAGCTGAGCTCACCGCATGCTGCTCTCCATTTAGGCGGGCTAGCTCGTGCATACGCTCGAGCAAAGGCACGCGCTTTGTTTGTTTCTCCGCATGCCTGTCATTTAGCGTCTGCCAGATGATATGGTTCCGTCTTGCATCTGTCTTCCTCTATTCATCTGTTTGGCTTCTCCGAGTCTGTCCAACTCCTTCACTGTCCATCTGTCCACAGCCTGCCTGTCGGCCCCTGCTTCTCTGACTGCGTCGTCTGTCAGTCTAAATACCTATGTCTATTCCCTTATCACTCTCTATCCAGATCCCATTTTCTGTGATTTGACTGCCCAACTCCCTACCCTAAGCCTCTTTATAAGTCAGTTTTCTTTTTTGCATTTTTTCTGTACCCTGTCATGGCAGATAGTCCATCCGTCTCTCGCTCTTTCTTTCTCTCTCTATCTGTCCATCCGCTAGCCTCTTTCTCTTCTCTTCATGTCTATTTGCCTTGTTATCTGCTGGGCCTGCCTGCCAATCTCTCTTTTCGTCTGTTTAATCAGTCTGCCCTGTCTCTATCTGTCCATCTGTTCCTCATTCTCCTTCCATCTAGCCTTTCTAGCCATCTCTTTATCTGCTCTGCCACTCTGTCTGTTGGTTCTGTCAGTCTGTCCAGCCTCTCTCTCTCCACCTTACCTACCCTCCACCTTGTCATCCCCTTTTCTGTCTTTGCACCTGTCAGTGTCTAAATTATGGTGGGATTAGGCTGAAAGACAAGCGCCAGTGGACTGAAAGATGGCAGGGCTTAATCGGAAGTGTGATATCTGTATCTCATTCACTCACAAACACTTTGCAGACGTTAACAGACAGATGGGTGACTGATATCTGTTTAGACAGAGAAAACAGCACATGCGGCCACCTAAGAGTCTGCAATCCAGAAATATCATGAACATTTCTTTCTTGGGAGATGTCGCATGCTGTTTTCACTACGTATCCCAGTCATGTGTCAACTAATTAAAGAAAGCAAAGAACTAAACGAAATCTTATTATAGAGGATCAATAAACCAGAGACCGCAGATGATAACATGTAACAGAAAGTGCTGAACGCAATTCTAATCACAACTGTGATAAAAATCAATCTGTGAGAGCTTCTTAATGATCCACATGGTAAATACGTGGCATCCATTCCCAACCCCTATAAAACCTAGCTGCTCCATTGGAACCAATCAACTGGGAGAGGTGCAAACAGATAGGAACTTCATGTGCACTCAAACCCACTGGATGCCAATTGGTGCTTTAGGAGCACAGGGACCAGATGGGGGGAGCTTGTCATGTTATGAGTGACATTTTCAACAAAGGCATGGTCACAGGCATAGAAAATGTGGGTGTGGCACTGCAGGGGAGATCATGGAGCAGCTTGTGTTTATGCTCAAGAGATGAACAGGGGGAGAGCAATATGGGCCACAGCATTGCGTGGGCAACGCCTCTGCTGAAGTAGAGCTATAGCCAAACGCATAACAGGAATATAGATCAGCATTTCATGCACAAGAATCTGTGGTGGAACTAGTAGAGCTTACTTGACTCAATATGAGACACAAACAAGGATTATTTCCCCAACTTATATTCACAGTCTGCTTGCAAAAGCACTGTAATCACTTTAGCACTTAGCTAAGTTCGCATTTCAGTGAATGGCAATTCATGAGAGCGAAAACTGCAGGTAATGTCTTAATTAGCCTTGATTGAGCTGTTGACTGGCTGAGAATTTGACTTGACAGGTTGCTATGCCAAATGTTTCAGCAAAAGAAATGTGCATGCTAATGATTTTTTTTTGAGGTAAAGGTAAAAAGATATATATATTTGGAAATCCTATAGCCCTTAAAATAAATACAGTGATTTTTTTCCATTTAATCAATGAGTATTTACTCTACAAAACATTTCTTTAATTGGATCAGTGGGAAAAGTAGACAGAACATTAGTACCACACTCAGATCAATCAAGTCTTTACTTACTTAACTGCTCGAGCGCATAGAATGAATGAAACATAACCGTAACATACAATTGCATCCGCAACTAACACATTCTGTTTAACAAGATTTGTGTCCTACAAGTCATTCAATTAACAGCTCAACATCAAGGTTAATTATTAAGAGCTCGGCTGCGACAAAACACTATACACAGTTTGTTGCTAGGGATGAGGTTTAACAACTGCTGTAGTATGAGCACAACATTTACAAGAAACATAACCAAATTAACCTAGTTACAACCACTTTTAAGAGATGTTGTAGGAGCATGGCCAAAAATGTGAATGTGCTAAGTCTGCCAGACATTTCCAGTTTGCCTGCAGCCAAGAGATCCTACAATCAGAGTGCATAATGACATGTGATCTCCAGATTGTGATGAACACTACTGAAATGGTGGTCTGTAAAAATTCCCAAGGCTCCCAGCAATGTAGAAAGAGTACATGCAACTAAACTGTGATGAGCTACAAAAGCCATTATATAAAACAGATATAGCAAATATGAATCAAAGGAGAAACCACTAAAAAATAAGTACAAATAAGATCCCCAAAAAACCATTACAGCAAAAGTGAAATAAAATTTTCTGCAACTTTGAGTGGGGGAATTTTATTTGATTTGGAATTATGTTCAGAAACTATCAATATTAATGCTGTTTTCAAATTCAGTTTGCAATAAATATTTGATAAGCACGAAAGAACGGCATTTTCTTGTAATAGAAAAACATGAGAGCAAAAGAAATTAAATTTAATCATTTGATGAACACCAGAAAACAAATATGGCTAAGAGATTTTGGTCACATCTCGTAATGAGGAACGGCAGCAACAATGCACTAATAGTGATACTACGGATACTGAAACAGCCCACGATTGTGGGACAGTGTAAACAAGAGACATTTTGGCCTCACACCTCCGGGGTGGTGGGTTTGGTTCCTGACTCTCTCTAGATGTGGAATTTTCTTGCTGTGTTCATTTACAATTACATTTTATATATAGCAGAGGCTTTGTCCAAAGTGACATACAGCTCCTGAAAAAATTAAGGGACCACAGCAGAATAAAAACACACAAGAACAATGTGAAGCAGGACACACTGGGAATGACCAAAAACCAGCCAGGTAATGGGCAAAAGTGACTTTCTAATGCCAAAGATGACCGTAAACTTATCCAGCAGTGCCTTATGAATCAGAGGATGACATGACTTTCATAAGGAATGGGAAACATTAAGTGGTGTGATGTCACTGCTAGGACAGTTAGCATCAGGCTCCTAGAAGCATGACTGAAGTCCCATAAAGCAAGGAAGAAGCCCTTCATTAAAGAGAAACAGAGAAGAACCAGGCTGCAATCAGCAAAAAAAAATGTATATTTTACACAGATGCATAACCATAAATTGAGAAATGAGTGAAACAAAAAATTGTGCTGAGGTCTCTTAATTTTTTCCGGGGCTGTGTAAATAGCACAATGCAAACATATGAGGGGTCAGCTAGGCATACTGTAAGTGCGGCTAGGTTGAGCTTCTGGTGAATGCCCAGGTACCTGTGTAAGCAGTATTAGAGCAGAAGCTACACAACATTTTCCAAACAAAGCAAGAACCAAATAAGATTATTCAATGACTAGAAGAGCAACTTTAAGAACATTCAGGGAGGGATTAGGCTCACAGAGAAATTCAAGGAGCAGATGGGTCTCGGGGCATTTCCTGAAGATGGTTCGGCAGCTCATTCCACCATTGGGGAATCACATGTTTGTATGGGTTTCTTCCCACAATCCAAAAAGAAGTGGGTTAGATGAACAGGTGTCTCTGAAATGCCCATAGCGTGTGCTGGTGTGCCCTGTGATGAGCTGGCATCCCTTCCTAGGTGTTTATGCAATGTACTTTGTGCTTTTTAGATAGCCTCCACTGACTGATTGCGATCCCACACTGGACAAGCAGCTATGGACAATGGATAATATTTCACATATAAAAATAATTTCAATGATGCATATATCACTTTCAATCACTTGGATAAATGGGGCATGTTTACCTCATATTCCTCCTTAAAGCCATATCCCTGGCCGCACTTCATCTGGGTGATGTGCTGCAGTAGGTCTGCCACTCGTATGGCCGGCTGAAACTGGCCGGCCTGGTAGGACATCTCCACAGACTCGCAGCCGCCGTACGGGTACGTCTGAATGGTGAGCGTGGACTGGGCCATGTCTTTGTGGCTGCCATCTGAAACAGGATGACAGCACGTGAGGAAAGCAGCGACTTCGGCCAACAGGGGAGTGTTGTCTGAACACAGCAGGTACATGTAACGGGGGGGGGGGCACATCCACCCAAACTAAAATGGCTCTGTTTAAATTGCCCACTTCTCAGTGAGCAAACAAACCACACTGCATTGCAACAGCATTTCATTACTACATACTCCCACTGAGGCTTTCATGCGAGGGGCAGAAGCATCTCTTAACAGAAATCTGAGGTGTTCACAGATCACCCCAAGCATCCCGACTTCACGATATTAAGTGATGGCATCAAAAAGGATGTGGAAGCTCGGAACCCCCAAGCTGGATTCCGCAGCCTTCACTGTGCAATGAGCACCCTCTTGCACACACCCCTTAGCCTCTCAAGTGATGGGGAATGCTACTGAGCATCGAAAAGGGTTTCAGACAGACACTCTGTGTCACAATCCGATTAAGTCTAAAGGACATTTTTTGTAATTGACTCTCACAGCGATTAACACGTGAAGAACTGGAGTAGTTTATGCCCATAAAAGAGAGCATTAGAAAGAACGATCGAGAAATAACTGTCAGAGAAATTTCGTATTACACATATTAAATACTTAGAGTGCCACTGCAACTGTGGTTGGGTGTTCCCCCACCCCCCAAACCCTCTATGTTTTATTAATGTGGCTATTTGCAATAATTATCTTAGACACTTAAAGCGATTCGCCATTATAAAGTTTAATCCACTCCACACGTGGCTTTCTGCAACATTTATTGTGAAATAATGCATGGCTTCGTGTGAAGAGATTCATGCCACTTGTGCAGTGGCCAGTGTGGACTGCAACTCGCAATTAGAACAGACCGAAATGGGCTCCACGTGGCAGCAGCGGCAATGGGCTAGATGCGTGGCCCAGAGTCTGTGATCGTGACAGCTGTGAATCCTTGGTCCTGTTTGAAACGCTCCTCCCTAATGACACCCAGCTGGCCCTTGTTGAATGAAGGAGACTGTAAGACTTATATGGGGCCATCTGGGCTCAGAATAGAAGGACAAACCAAAGAAAGAAATTGGCTTCGTCAACTGGATATTATTTTTTTATCATTATAATCTTATAATGTATATGTATATATACATTATATACATAGCTAAATAGGACAGGATTATGTATATAATCTATACTCTCCTGTACCTAGTTTTATTATAAAGCACATCTGCTGTATGTGTGCAAAAGGGATATACTGGAAGCAAGAGTCCAGTTCTTGTGACTTTATTAGTTTAGCCGGTTTAAGTTAGAGAGTCAATGAGTAACACATTCAGTTCACCTTCGTGACCCCCTCAGTACTATGATTATGAGTACTGTGATTTCAGTTTACCTTTGCAATGCACCCTGACAGTACTATGATTATGAGTACTGTGATTTCAGTTTACCTTCGCGATGCACCCTGATAGTACTATGATTATGAGTACTGTGATTTTATAATAAAATCACCCCATTCCATTCTCTAATCCCAGTGTTCTGTTGATCCGTTTGCCATCAAGCAGAACCAGGTCTTTCACAGTTACTATTATGTATTAGGTTTCTACAAGTTATTATATATTTTGTTGCTTTGCCTGTGTTAAATGTGCCTTGCCATTGTGTGACCTGACCCAGAACATTGCAGAGTAAACTATTATTTGGCAATAAAGTGAGACTGTACTGCACCAGGGCTGCTCACTCAGCTGCAGCGTTTACTAACACTCAAACCACACATTTGTGTGGGCCCCCCTGATGGCTACAAACAGTCACTACACAAAATAAATGCATGCCTTATTCAGGACATACTGAAGCAGGATGCCCTGCTAACCAGCTAGCTATGGTCTTTTGACTCTACACTTTAAGGCATTTGTTTAGCTTTTGAAACATCTGTAGGGGAGTGTTACTAAAGACACCCATGGTGAGGAGAAAGGTACAATATATTCATAATGGCAAATCTACAGATACATACATTGGAATTCTTAGGTAAAAATGCACTACCTTGGTCATAATCCTGCAACTGTAATTTTGTGCTTCAGAATTGATATTTTTCCTTGTCCTTGATGAATTTAAATGCATTGGCTTGATTGTCATTTAATACATGGCACCCAGTACGATGCTTCAGTCAAAGTGAAGAAAGTATGCTGCATATAGTCAGAAAAAAGATTCTTGTAAACTAGGGATGTAACGGTATTGTAAATACCGTCGTACCGCAATAGCAAATTTTTTCGATACTACCGTGGTCACATGACTC
>JAODKL010000128.1:870965-886990 GCA_026780765.1 Petrocephalus schoutedeni
AGTTCCTGTTTCAAAGTTTACAGATAGATGGCTAATTTGTATGCCATTGATATGTGTTTAATAAACACTTCTGGCACGTTTTTCGAGTCTCTTCATTAGTTTTGTTTTTCCTGTAAATGATTCAATAAATACCGCACCGTGCCATTCATACCGAGGTATTACCGTACCGTGAAGTTTTGATACCGTTACATCCCTATTGTAAACAGACACAAGTAAGTGCTGTTTGCCTAGCGTGCTGGTTCATGCTCAGAAAGATTGACGATCTTCTGTTGAGGTTTTCACTTGCTGTGGTATTCTCCAAAATCCATTGCCGCCATCCCCCCACCCCCAGCTGGTGCCTCCCAGTGTGGCCTTAATTCATTATTCATATGTTTTCATCTCAGCTGCCAGAGAAGCTCTCAGTACACTGGTACAAAGGGTATATTACACTGTAAATATTGCCAGGAAACAGAGTTTTGCTCCCATAATCTACTGAAATATTGAGCCACCGATGCTTATGGCTATGCTGAAGGTCAAATATCCATTTAGAAATCTGCAAAAATATATATCCACCAGGTGCTAAACTTCATAGGCCAAGATGGACCCAGTGCTAATGATTTGATTTCTCAACCTCCAAAGTGTCTTATGTCAGCACGTGCCGAGTTCAGCACCGCAAACTGGCATTGTCTTTACCGGGACTGAGACTTAGGATTATTCTGGAATGAGCAGTCCGCTACATTACACTATTACAAAATATTGGAAGAAGGAAAAAGAAAACGTATACAATTCCATTGTGACAATTACAGCAAGATTATTTTCTCTCAGAAATGGCAAGTGCTGAGATTTTGGTTGAGGTTACAAGGAAAGCAGGGCTTGTAGAGCCATGGATATAAGGTGAGGTGCTAGTACTTATCCTGCCCATCAATTTCCCCCAATCCATAACTGTAATAGGAGAAACACAGCCTGCATGCAAAGGAGGGTCTTTTCCTGTTATTAACAAACCTGTCTGCTTGTCAGACATAGCTAGGGTCCGGTATGATGGCTACCTTTAAGGACATAAGCACCTTTTAAGGACGTTTATTCAATTACAGCCTGCTTTTCCTCTGTTTTGGGAGGCCTTTGGTTTTCCACATTTCACCTGGTCTCGATCTCACGCTCGGAAGTAAAAGTCCCCAGAGAGAGAGAAAAAAATTTGGCGTAAATGTCAGATTCTAACCTGACAGGTGAGGAACATGGTCTGGGTGCAGGGACTGCTGAGGCTGGGAAGCAGTCCGTGCTGTTAAGAGGAGTCTCCCTTATTAAGCCAAAACTGCCACCCCACAATTCCCTGGGGCACAGGGCAACGATCCGTGCCAAAACATCACAGAGGTTAATTATTAGCAGCGCTACACTATCGCTAAACAGAACGCCACACTTCCTGCCATTAACAATAATTACTCCTCCTGCCAAAATATGGATGACAGCTCGCCGGCACTGCAAACAGTAATGACATTTTAAATTGCCCTAATTACACAGGGTAAATATAACATTGAGTAAATATGTCATATTTCCCTTTTAGGAATACTAAAATCTAGGGAACAGTGAGAGAAAGCCTTGAACTTCAGAGGCAGGGAAGATGATATAGATTTTTGGAAACGTCTTCCTTTTGCGGGAAGAATGATTTAAGGCCTAAGAGTATGAGCATGTTCCTGCTCTATTGACACAACAGTGACATTGCCAGTGGAACTGGCATTCTTATCAGGCAAGTGAACAGTCAGTTTTTGAAGAAGTTGATGGAAGCAGGAAGGATGGCCAACCATAAGGATCTGAGCGACTTTGACAAGGGCCAAACTGCAATTGCTAGCCAACAGGATCAGAGCATCTTCAATATGGAAGGTCTTGTGGGGTTTTCCTAGTAAGCATGGTCAGTACCTTCCGAAAGTGGCCCAAGGAAGCCCAACTGGTGAACCAGCGACGGAGTCTGGGGTGCTGGCTATGACAGAAAGGCATCAGAACACAAAATGCATTGCAGCTTGCTGCGTATGGGACTGCGTAGCTACAGACTGGTTAGAGTACTCATGCTGACCCAGACTACCTCTGAAAGTATCTACAATGGGTATGTGAGTGGCAGAACTCGACAATGAAGTAATGGAAGAAGGTTGCCTGGTCTGATGATTACATCATGTGGACAGCTGGGTACATGTCCATCATTTATCTGGGGAAGAGATAGCACTAGTATGCACTATGGGAAGAAGACAAGGCAGCAGATGCTCTGGGCAATGTTCTACTGGGAAACCTTGGGTCCTGGCATTCATGTGGATGTTATTTTGACACATTTACATTTTTAGCATTTTTTTTTCTTTTCAAGTATAGATACCAGATGTGCTAATCCAAGTACTGTTGAAAAAGGTAGATCTTTAGTCGTTGTTTGAAAACACCCAATGAGCCTAGATGCATGTCTTCCTTGTGCCTTGAGAGATGGTGGGACCAGTTGCATCACTTGACACAAATGACCTACATACATATACTCTTCGCTTCAAGCACCTTTTAAGGCAAGAGTATTCCTTTTATGGCAGTGGCCTCTTTCAGCAGGATATTGTGCCCTGCCGCACTCCAAAAATTGCTCAGGTATGATATGAAGAACATGAAAGATGGTGCAAGATGTTGACTCCATATTCCCCAGATCTCAATCCGGTCGAGCATCCATGAGATGTGCTGGATAAACAGGTCTGATCCATGGATGCCCAACCTTACAACATGCAGCTCTTAAAGGATCTTAAAAGATCTGCTGCTAAAGTCTTGGTGCCAATAACCACAAGACACCTTCAGATGTCATGTGGAGTCCATGCCCTGATGGGTCAGAACTGTTTGGTGGCACGAGGGAGACCTACACATATTAGGTTGGTAGTATTAATGTTATGGCTGATAGGTGTACAAAAAAAAACTGCTTGTTAATAATCATTACATTTACCACCCCACCCCTCTAGCTGTACCCTTAAAAGTGTGACCTTTAAAATAGGTATCTAATGGGCAATACCCCCCCTTCGGCAAAGCATGACAGTCCGGACCTTGGACTACACAATATCCCCCCTCCCCCACAACCAGAAGACACCAGCATCCCATGAGAACATCTGCATTAGAAGGGACCTGTTTTCTAACATAGCTAATAGGACAGGATAGTGCTGACTCGGTGGGTAGCACTGTGGCCTCACACTTCCAGGGTTGTGGGTTCACTTGTCAGCTCTGGCACTATCTGTGTGTGGAGTTTTGCATATACTCTCCTCGCTCACATTTCCTTCTGCCTTCTAACCTATGTTTTCTGGGAGAGGTTCCAATCCCCCCATCCTCCGCCACACCAGTGGCCCTAAATTGGATAAGCGACAGGAGGAAAAAAGACTGTGTGGTCATTGAAAAAGCTACAGAATCTTTCAATAATTTTTAGACACAGACAACATACAGAGAGGTCCGTGAAGAATTATGCAGTTATGAAGTTCTTGGTTCTTATGAAGTTCACTGGTTTGAATTTTTTGAGTGTATCGCGCTTATAATAATTTCACACACAGCGATATAAACACCACTGATGAAATGTGATTTGAGGGGAAGGAATCTTTTGTGCTGAACCCTGGCTGGACTCTGCTGTCGTTATTTTTGTGCCTCTAGCTGTGACTGGACTTTTCCATTCACGGCCATTGCCTGCCCATGCTGCTTTTCACCCAGCATGTCAGGTACTGGCGGTAAGCAGGAGCGCATAAGCAAATCCACATAATTGGCCTTAAAACCGGATCATTACAAGCCACCTTACGAGTGAATCGCCGACTTTCGGCACAGATTTACTGGGGAGGTCAATAAAAGCCCCCTGCTGTGGGGTTTGCCAGTGTTCCTGTGTTTGTGGTAGGGACAGCAAGAGATAAACAACGGACGATATTCACTGTGCAATAAACAGGGAAAGAAAACGTTAGCGTGAACCACTGTGTCAAGGCCTTGTGAGACATATAACTCCAGGAAGGGGGCGTGGGTGAAAGAGTTAAGTGACCTCTCCACAGGCTCATGGGTGTTTTACTTACACAAGCATATTCTGAGGGCAGAACAAAAAAAGATTGGTTCAGAGAGATAACCAATCAGATTTTATTGCAGATGTGAGACCAACCAATCAGATGTTTTGCTCCCGCCTCCACTACAATCTGATTGGTTATCTCTCTGAACCAATCATTTTTGAATCTGCCCTCAGAACATGCTTGTGCCAGTAAAACTCCATCAAGCCCTCCACAGACCTGGAAGATTAAGAGCTGGCCACATCAAAGTAGTAAACACCTCAGCCATTCTCAGACTGCCAGTGTTCAAGCCAAATTAGAGAACAGACTGGAACGGGGCAGCCTACCGCATGCGTTCAGGCTTAAGCACTATGCAATGTTCCCCATTATTCCAGACATGAGAGAATAGGAGGCCGAGAGCGCAGACTGAGAAAAAGAGAAAGGCAAAATAAACAGGCGGAGAGATCAAACAGAGCCATGTCGAGGATTTTACGCATTATAGCAAGTGCTCAGAAATCTGTCGGCTCAAAGAACTGACGGTTTGTTTCAAAACATTTCAACCGAGCCGCATGTGAGCAGATGGAATAAGTAAATAAATGTAAGAAATAAGTAACATGAGCGCCGAAGCCAGAACATTTGCATTCCGACGGGTCGAGATGCCAGACCTAAATCTCCCACCAGCGTTTATGAGTCAGACGGAAAGTTTATGCTGCACCCCAGCCGAAATGGCGCCGGCCCAGTCATTTGCCAGCCGGGAGACACCGCACAGCCATATGGTGAGTGCTGTCCGCTAACGGGGCAGGTGGGCCGAGCCAGCACAGGCCGTTCCACTTCTTTAAATTCAGATCCCACATCTCCGGTAAGTTGGAAAGGGTTTGTAAACGTCAGGCTGCATCTCACAGACACAAATCTGGCCTGACAGGTCATTTTTCTGGAGCTCCTCGCACTGATTTTCCCCATTTCAGCGAGTAACCTGAGCTCGACGTTCAAAACAGGCCACAAAATGAGACACATGGAATCCGCCTGGCGTCTATTAGCGGCTTTGTTCAGTATGACATTGCCTAGTGGATGACCGTGAGCTCAGACCACGAGGAAGTGATGGGGGGACACTTACCCAGAGACGAACTTGCTGGGACTGGCTCTTTGGATACTAGAGCAGGTGGAAACAGAAAAGAAACACTAAACCATGTAAACACTGCAGCATAGCTCATATAACAAGACTTATATTAACCAGAGTTAAGAACCAAACAAACCACATGGCATATAGGAGAAAATATAGTGTTTAACGACACACACGCATACATGCCCCCCCCCCCCCCCCCCCACCAAAAACACGCATACACGTTCAACTAAACGAAAACCCCTAATCCCAATCACAACACCCTTAACCTTATCATACTTAACCAACTCAAATACAAGACTTTCGGCATTTTTACTTTTTTGATTGCATTTACAGATTTTTATATTTGATTTTTATTTGTCTGCCACTTTGTTATTCTAAAATAAATATATATAATGAGACATAACAATCTAATGAGACAAGACATTCATTTGGAATAATAAGAAAAAAAATCCACACACTAATTAAACACAACAAGCGTGTATTTTAATATTTACAGTCTGTATTTAAATTTTCTTTTTCTTTTTTCCACAGCCATAAAAGTAAAAGTTCCCCAGTGTAACATGACACAACGGAATAAGCCGCGTGACATCCTGTCAGCATGAGCATCCTGGGAGCAGGTGGTGTACCTGAGTAGTAGGAATTCAGGAGGGATTTAGTTTGGAGCGTTTTTCCCTGCACGGAGAAGGAGCACGGGGAGGGGGATGCTGGGAAGAGAAGACACATACATAGTTAAGAGATTCCCCCCATTGCTCATCTGCATCAACACCATGCACGGAGGAATCCTTCAGCACGGCGGAGGCCAAGGCGGGGCTATGTGACACCATGCCAATCCTATCCTGAAGCCCTGTTCGCTTGACAGATACAATCCACCTCGCATTCCGCAGAAAGAAAGACAAGAGTCTTTCCTTAAATGCTTGCATTAAATTGCCCAATCAATTAAAGCCAAGATAAGGAGATCCCTGCCTATCGCTCTTCATCAAAGCCCTCGTTTCGCTGATTAGACTTTGCATCTCAATTTGCATCTGGTTTTAGAAACACTGTGGATCTGCCCTTATACAAAGGACTAAAACCAAAGGCCACAATTCAGCTAATTCACTGAAGCAGAATGGAATTAAGAGTAGACAGGCCTCTACAGTGTCCAGGTCTTTCATTTTTTTATTCTCTGTAAAGCAGCAAACTAAATAAATTCTAGTGGTCATAAACCTTCTTCTGCGGAGATGTGATCGTTGTCCTTTGAGGGGTCTGAACTTAAGAAGCGGGAGACACGAAATGGAATAAGAAACAGGACACTATGTGGGGAAAAGGCCATCATACATTATGTGAGAGCTGATTGTGCAGGAGCCCTGAACTTTCAAATTAATCCACCCAGAAAGGCCACTGTGACATTTTACCAAGGAGGAGGAGAAGAAGACAAGGAAAGGTCCATCCTAATTACTCGCCCCCCGCAGGAGGACGGATTCTGCCTTAAAGAAATAAAATAATGATCAAAATGCCATTTTCTTTTTGTTTCTTCTCTTGGAAATAAAAGCTAAGTAAAATGCTAACAATGCTAAGGAAAATGCTAAGATATGGAAAAGGCATCTCTGTAGTGAAGCACAGTAACACTGGCAATTAATGCTTACGGTATTTTAGTCAATGGCTTTGCCTGAGAAGCCTGAAGCCTCATCAGATCGCCTGTATGGAGTGAGTTCTGACGCTGTAGGTCAAGTCTAGAACCACTTTGTGTGGGAAAGAAGCCGAGCGCTATAATGAAAGACCATGCCATCGGGGGCCCCGATGTCCTAGATCCCTGCTTCCACATTACGATGTCCCACCGTTTCCTACTGTGCCTTGAGCCTCAACTATTCAGATAACAATCTAACATCACACCGATTTTTTAGGGTTTTTTCTGACGCTTGTTCACTAAAAACGCGGGCCTCTCAGTACTGGAACTGTACACCCCCCACACAAACCGAACCAATAGCATTAAACTACGCGAATGAGAGGTTGTGGGCCCTCGTCTGTGGGTTTGAAACATTTGCACGCCGCATTTGTCAGGAACAGAACCCCCGCAGAGACATAGCAATTTCCATTTCCTATCATCCTTTCTTTTAATACTGAGAGGGCTCTGGGAGACAGCAGTGAGAATCTACAGTGCAAAATACATTTAAACCTATCAACAAACGGCTCGAGACACCAACACATTCCCGTTACTTTGACTACATAAAAAAAAACTTCTTGCAACATTGATCTCCCTTTACTCTTATTTTCTTTTGAAGCATCAGAGATTCAGAAAAGGGGGAGGTGCTATGAGTGAAAGTCGCAAGGTTGTAAAATGCATTCTGATTTGACAGGGAGAGAAATACAAATGAGTTGATTAATTAGATATATTTTAGTCAGTCTTCAGCAGGCAGCCTTAGGAATGCTGTAGCATGTTCCAATACTATGGCTGTTGGCAAGGGAGCAGTAGGAATACTGATACTCTGGCAGGTTCTGGAGCACTTTACAGGGACTCTTGAATATGTAAAATTATAAGTAAACTTGGGCAGGGAACTCAAGGGGAGATTTTGTCAGCGAGCCCATTTCTATGGCCCTGGCTTATGGTACATTATTAATAAGTTGACTACTGTAAAGTAGACTAACCCTGGAATGTCTGAGCTCAGTTTATCATCAGGTACATAATCAAGTATGTCAACGCCAGTGTCTCTTCATGCAAGTGTGGGGAAGCCGAAAGAGGTGGTGCCGACTCACGGAAGCCATTGAGGTCCTGCGTGCTGGTGGCGAAGGGGTCGTCTTTGTGCAGGGTGTTAACTTTTCCTGTGCTCTTGTCTGCCCCCCCCACGGCGGCCATCTCCCTCTGCGTGCTGCTAGCCGTCTCCTTCTGTTTCTTCGCCAACTTCCTTTGAGCGCCCCCCCCCAAAAACAAGCGAAAGGAGTTCACTCGCAGGCCAGCGGGGCAGCACCCACGGCTGGCGAGCAGACATGGACAGGGGGAGTGGGTGATACATGTCGAGGTGACATGGGGCAGTTGTGTGGGGTAGTGGTTTGACATCCAGACTCAATAGATTCTGGTCAGAGGATTACAGATTCATACACTCCATTAGACACTGCAGTTGTACCCTTGAGGAAGGTGCTTGAATTAAATTGATTTGGTAATTATCCAGCTACATAAAAGGGTAATATGCCAATTTTGCCAATGGAGGAGAGTCTTTACGAGGTAATTATTAAAATATATCCACTCTAATATATCCACTACCTGAATATAACCATTTGGCAGCAATCTAATAAAATATATGCAATTTATGCTAATGATGATAAACTCAAAAATTGAATTCTGTGAGAAAATTGCCACTAGATTCTCTCCTGTTTGACTTTAAGCTCAACCCACTTGAGGCCCGGTGCTGAATTTCTTCGGTAAGTGCTCTGGGCTAACAATGTTTTGAAAGGCACTATATAACAATTATCTGAACAGAACTGAATTTGTAAAGTGCTTGAAATATCAGCTTTCCAGAGAAATAAAAATGCTCGCCATGGGGAACAAAGCAGATCAGGATCTTGGATATTACACTAGTACACAGGAGAGAGGAAGACCAAAAGGAAGACCAAAGAGAATAAAAATTTGGTTTAAACTCTTTATCCAGTAGCTCTGGTTCTGAGACATTTGGAATGGGTATGCTGGTGACTCTAAATGCACACAGCAGTAAGCATCTGACCGGCTGCTCCGGGAGGACAAAAATTCTTGTTTTTCACCCAGAGAATGGCAGCAACTCCAAATGAGTAAGCAACAGAGGATAGGTATATTCTGAGGGGGTCAAGCCCTCAGGGCACAAATGGCAGCTCCTTCAGTGACAAAGCTGAGGCTTTGGCTCAAGCAGAGAAGCACCTGTGAAGTGTTTCCTAGTGCTCTATTGAGAGAGTCTGAACGCGCCCAAAGACTTCAAAACACTTGTGAATAGACTGTACATCTTTAGCAGTGTTTCAGTTAAAGGCCAGCCAGCGTGTAACCGAGTGAAGGGACTATGACGGGACATTGATCACGTATGATCTTGGGAGGAGGCTGTGTCTGTCTATTCATTCACCTTGTTCTGGCATTTTTTTCATTTTATTGTTGGGAAGCAGCCATCTGTGGGTCTTCAACCAAAACAGAAGAAAATGGTTGTTTTTCTTCCCTCAGAAAAGTTAAAGCCCCTGCTGGTGCCGTCTCGCTAATTCGATATTTGCGACATCCACATCCAGAGCTGGATCCCTCTTTAACATCTGGCCCATAGTTAAATAATCATCACCGTCACTCATTTCACTGCCTAGAAAGAAAATGTGAAATCACACATCGCTATATGAAGTCCAAACTAATTCACCAGCTTGACTCCCCAGCGCGGACCGAGCGGAAACTCAGCATTTGTTTCCAACAGCTCTTGGTAGGAGAGCAGTTACTGGGGGGTCAGATGCTTTGTAATGTCTTATTTCTCACTGAAGTTATTCAATACCTCAGTAAAAACTAACTAACTGATGGCGTGTGTGTCCATGTATGCAATTCGGACATTTTCTGTGTACAAAATAAGCTCTGTAAAAAACAATGGAAGGAAGCTCATCATGTTTACGGGCATTTTTGCCCCCCGTCACAAGGTCCTTTGAGCTTTTCTGCGAATCACCCTTCCATGAAGTGCTGTTCTAGTCAGAAAAATTGACAAGCAGGTAGACAAAGAGCACAGAGATGGAAACAAAAGAAAAAAGGATAACAGGAAAGTCCTACTTCAGGCATTTTAAGTTCAATTTTTAATTATCCCTGGGTAACAACTATGCTCTTTTATATGTATGTGCATATATACATGCTATATAGACACACACACACACACACACATACTGCACTGATAGAACTATCGGATAGTGGTGATCTTGGTAATGAGCAGTTTATATATCAAAACCTGGGAGAGTGAATTACTACTGACCAATTAAAATTAAACCTGCTGATGGATGACGGTGAGGGACCAAGTTTTCTTCTTTTCTAAAACTGATAAGAAAAAGCCAGGAAGAAAGTCTGGAAGGTTCAGCTGAAGGTCATTTCCGAAACATGGTGCTCTGTATGTTCTGTTGCCTCCAAGAAGCTGAAAGGGCAATCACTGCCAATCAAGGTTCTGTCACTGGGGAAATCTCACAGGTCCATGCGGAGCTTTGGTCCAATGATATTCAAGAATGTCATCCTTTAAAGTAACCACCTCTGAGATGTGCAAATTATTGGGACTAAGTTTCATCTTTCATACTGAAGTGGTTAACACCCCTAAGTATAGTGCTAAATCATATTTCTCTCCCTAGATAGTGACTGGAATCTAAAAATATTTATTATACATTTTAGCATTGGTTAATTTTTTTTGTTAGTTAGCGATAAGAACAGAACCAGTCATAACTACTGGCTCTTTTACAAGAACAAAGTTGGTCTCATGGTACTTATGCCTGTGATTTCTGGTAAGTTATCTGCAATGGTAACCAAGTACAATATAAAACCTAGGCTATGGGGGTAGGAGGGCAGGGGAAGAGGAGTATAAGAGGCAAGTTCTGCTGTCCAGTCCTGGTGGTGTTCACACATGTGACCCAGGATGAGGCTGGGTGAGCCAGTGGGGGCCTCGTAAGGGAATGCTGTATAGGAGTCAGAAGAAGGCCCCTCTACTCGCACGTCCACAGCCCTAAATGTTACACAGCCTGTAATTATGAGGATCCTCTGATTCATGCAGCCTACTGAACAGTCTCATCATGGGCTCATTTAAATGACAAATCCTGCGCATATTTTAAGTGGCAGTGAATTCGAGCTAATCCACATTTAATGAATGTCAAACCGGAGTCTAATTAAAAGTGAGGTTACTGTGCTTGGGATTGTCCTTAGTGTCCTGTGTCTTATGGCAGCGGTGACGACATGTTGTTTGATGTGCGGACAGAAACATGGTCGTTTGTTCCCTGGTAAAGTTAATCTGGATGCTTAAGCCACCAAGCACACAATCTTCAGTACAGCCAGAGTCATTTCATCCATCTTAATTGCGCTGTACATCAATTAAGAAAATAGATTATAAAGGTAGATTAAGTCTGGGTTTCTGGGATTGACAGCACAACTACAGGTGACACTCACAGCCAGCAGATGGATTATGCTGGCATGCAAAAGCACACTGATGGGCCCAGTGCATGCTGGGAGGCTCACTTGGATGCCCCGATGCTTCCTCCTCTCTATGTTTGCTTACACATTCACGACTGGACCGAAAGGAAACTAAAGTATTACTGTGGAGAGGAAGCGAAATGCCCCCCCCGTTGGTCATGACTCAGAAAGCAGTGACAAATCCCGAATGTTATCTCCTATCGAAGTGCAGAAACTAATGTAGCATCAAGGACATGGCCTACAAGAAACCCTGACAAAAATCAGGGATAGCGACACGGTTCAGCTCAAAGAACCACTGTCCTAGCCATCATGGCAGAGCCAGCAATTGGACACTAGTCTGGCCTTTGTTCTGTAAATAAGTGTGGTAGAGTTGGATGGACCCAATGGAAAAGCAGCAGGTGAACTGGTAGACGACTGGTAGTCGTGTTATAGATAAAATGTAAATTTACTATTTACCTCCTTTATTTATTCTGCTACTCTAAAAAGGAACAACATACATCGTCTTGCCCTATGAATCATTACATAATAACCTCTAAAAGGGATTTTTCTGGTGAGGTAACATATATGAGCTGAGATGTGGATGCAGAGATGCTGCATAGACATAACAGCCATTAAAGTTTGACTCTCAATACTGTCTGAAGCTCTAGCCCAATGGAAATGAGCACATAGATGTTTTTAAGCCTACAGTAACTCTCGGTGAACAAGGATGATTCCCAGATAGTCCCCAGAAAGCAGGAACTAGACCGTTTGTGCACTGAGAAATATAGTCATTTCAGGCATAGCTGATAATCAATTGTAGAGATTGCAGACTGTGAAAAGTCATTTCTCAAGTTCAAAGAGTGGCAGAGGTTTAAAGCCATTTTATGATACCAGCAGTACTGCACTACAATTTTGATCCCCGGGGCAGAAATGACTGTTTGTGGACAACCCTGATAAGCTGGATCTCAAAGGAAGGCTGTTTTTTTGCTGCTATATTTAAAGGCGATAGCATGGAGCAACAATGATAGAATTTATTTAAGCCATACAGGTCAAAAGTAGTCATTAAAACTGGTAAACTGGAAAAACATTTGGAAGGATATAAATTTAATGTAAAAGCCACCTAACAATGAGAAGAGTAAACCTGATGGATCTAGCAGTCTCTTGGCAAAATGTTTAGGTACGTGGCCTTTTTCAATGAACAAAAATGATAGTAAGATTTTTAAAAAGCTACTGATGTTAGCTGACCAATTTCAGGCGACTAACCCCTGGGTGCAATCATTTCTGTGCAAAACATATTGATTTGAGGCATCATCAGATTCAACAGGATAACTCCAGACTTCATACATGCTGTGAAATATTTCTTTCATACACTGAAATATTGTATTAATATGTTTATTGGAGAAAATGCATAATAAGGGGTAGTGGAATGAAAACTGGACAAGGGAAAAAAAATTCTACCACGGAATTAGTGGGTAGTGATCACCTTAAAAGCCCGGCGTACATTAATTACTTTGCACCAACAGCAAGATCTCTTGGTAATGTGCTTTTTCAACAAGAGTTTTGGAACACATGCAGTGGCATTTCAGGAACCATGATGGGTTTTATACAATATCAGAAAGATTGAAAATTATTCAGAGTGTCCAGGCAGCTTAAGAACCGGTGGGACACATCAGACCTCAAGGGAAAAGCTTCCCAAAAATATGGTTAGGTTGGCCTTTGCTCCAGAAATATTACTTCAGGCAGCCCCAGGGTTATGAAGGAGATTCGCTCCTAAGTCTTTAAGTCGAATTTGTAGGTAAGTAAGGAAAAGTGTTAGCGGCAGTGTTAATACATTAGGCAAGGGAGGCCACCGCCTTGGGCCCACAGAAACTAGAGGCTCCATGAAGACTGAATTTCCAGAAGTTACATTTAAGAATATAGCATAATCAAGCCATTTCAATTATAGGAACATGTCTGTTATTTGCATTTTTAGTAACCATTTTCAGGATAGACAAAGTTGGTCCCAGTTTTGGCTTCAATGGATTGTTCCTACTTTGAGACTTTGTGCGACCTAACTTTCTTAACACTGGAGTCTACCAGTTGTTTCAGTGCCAAGCAAACCAGCAAAAATAACTCAAAGGAAGAAGAAAACAGTGCTAAGATACAAGACTGACATCACATCTACTGTGTCTTTGATGGTATCCCACAAGAGTGGTAGGGAAATTGTGAGCGGACGTGAAGAGGACAATTAAAAGCTTATGCAAAAATTCAAGACTAACCTTAGCAAAAGAGGAACCAGTTAAACTTCTTAAATTTGGCTGATCAATCCACTGGCACAATACCACCATCTCCAAAAATTTTACCTGCCCCTACCCCAATCCGTAACTTTTACTGCTATTCCCTACACTTCAATTAACATATTATCAATGTTCCATCCCCATCAAGTCCAAAAAATAGCTCAAATGGCCCACATGCGGGGGCACTACCCATCTTAGATGGGGGGCCCCAGGCAATTTAGTCTGCCCCTAACGTGATCCAACTTAAAATGGTGAACGGAGTTCTGCTTCCTCAAACCAATGAACTGCTGATGGTCACGCAATGTTCTCATGAGCATCACAAAATCGTGCTTGCATATTAAGAATCATCATTATTTTTTGTATAATAGGCTTGAAGAAACCCACTCAAAATCCCTCAGACATTTGCAACTACCAACCCGTATCATTTCTTTTTTTTCTTTCAAAAACCTTAAAATGCACAGTCTACAATTAGCTGTCTTCCCATCTCCCTCAGAGACTCTCCTGTCCATCCTTAGGAGTCTTGAAATTTGTGGCTCAGCATGGCAATCGGGCCCATGGCGTTGACGTCATGGTGCAAGGCGTTGTGGGTATTATTTGCTACAGACGCCACGTTTGGAGGAACCCTGCTTTGTTAGAATCGTCAGTTTACGATGGTCGGACAGTATTGCTGTGTTAAAGACTGGTCTGGAATGGTCACACGACCGTTCGGGAGAAAAGGACTGGTATACGTTTCTTCTCCTTTCCTGCTTGGAAAAGACGGAAGGACCAAAAGTTGAAGGGTTTACGAAAAGGCATCGGATAGCGTAGCTTGCAGTGGTGAGGCGTAAAGACCTTACATTTCAGAACATTCCTGCACATATGAGAGTGTGCTTCATACATTTCCATTCAGGTAGTCAAGTTTCGATATGATCATTAGACTTGACAAATTTTAGTGCATCTGCTCTCGTCATACCAACCTAATTTTATATTTGCCTTAAATTGCTGTTAGCCATGTTAATGTCTTAATTGTACCGATTTCCCCAGGAGTGACATTTAGTGTGTTCTGCTGACGTAGACCCCTAAACCCTAACTGTCTAACTCTACTGCTAGAAGTAGCTTTCTGCATTTGTGTTATGCTGGATGTATGACATTCGCCATTTGTGTTGGACTAGAGTCCATCCCTTCAAGGTGGCAGGGAAGAGACAGAGGAGATGGCACAGCAACCAGAAAGTGTTTATGTCTGTGGTTTATGTCAGATTTGGATAGCTGAAATTAACCTTTTGTTGGATGAGAACAGTAGTAGTGTGAAGTAAATAAAGTACTGTAAACACTGTATCCTACTCTTGCCTCTTCTTCATACTGTATTCCCCAGACCATCTCTGCTGTGCTGTAAAATCCGTGAAAAAGAAGAGGTCTCGCACCCAGTTGGCAGTGAACTGTTCGTGCACTTCATGAGATTTGTGGCTTTTAAACTCTTTAAAAGTGTGCGCACTAATGCCAGAAAATAGGTAGGTAGGTTATGTCCCCATAAGAAAGCCAAGGTAGCATGTCAGGATCCTTTATCTATATGTTTGCTGGCATCTCGTTAGGGTCGCCATGGTTGATTGCTGATAACTTCTGCAAATACATTTGCTTGGCATCGCACTTCAGTTTCTTAAAGTATGGTGTCCTCTCACTGTTTTTCGCTTTCTCCATCTTCGCGTTTCCTCCAGTGCTCCCAAAAGCATAGTTGCTAACTACAGTAGCAACTTACATAGTTAGAATGCAACTGAATGAGTCGAGCTATGTTAGTTGCTAACGGAAGCGTTTGGGAAATGCCCCCCTGGTTATTTGCATTCCTCTAAATATGGTGCCACTATCCCATGATTCAATGCGATAGTGACGTAACTCCACAGGCCTGATGGTTTGCTTCCTACCTAGAAGGCCGGTCATACCAAGTGACGTGGAAGGGATCCACATCTGCCCCACCCAGACTCTCCACTGGCGTCCCTCTGGACTCGGTTCTTGGCCCTCTTTGGTTCTCCCTTTATTCTAAATCTCTTGGTAAGGTCATATCCCCACATGGCTTCATAGCCTGGGTTTTATTGAAAGTATCAGAAAATATTCACTAATGGAGTCATAAAGCACTTATGTAAGTCGCTCTGACTAAGGGTGTCTGCCAAATGCTGTAAATGTAAATGCATGATACTTCGGACAAAAGCATCTGCTAAACAAATAAAGTTAAATAACTGGCATGTTTCAACCAACTGTAGCATGTGCCTGTGTATGAGTCCTGTACTTCCTGGCATAGGCTTCAGGGTCATTGCCATTTGCATCATGGCAGAGGCTGCAAGCTCGCTGCCTTGTGCATCACGGGATATGCTGCAGGCTCACTGCCCCGTGCATCACAGGATATGCTGCAGGCTCACTGCCCCGTGCATCACGGGATATGCTGCAGGCTCACTGCCCCGTGCATCACAGGATATGCTGCAGGCTCACTGCCCCGTGCATCACGGGATATGCTGCAGGCTCACTGCCCCGTGCATCACAGGATATGCTGCAGGCTCACTGCCCCGTGCATC
>JAODKL010000128.1:888366-908032 GCA_026780765.1 Petrocephalus schoutedeni
ATGCGTTTGGTGGGGGGGGGGGGGGGGTTACTTTTAATCACATACTGTTCTGCCATAGTGGTGCATAAAAACAGGAAGGAGTCCTCTGGGACTGTGACAGCAGGCCGGCTGGTCAGAATGCTCCCTTGTTCTCTTCCTGGCTGAGGAAGGACAGGACTTCCACAGCCGGTGTGGGCCTGGATCATTATGGATCAAGACTGTACTTGGTCTGGCAGCGAGGCTTATAGTCATGCGAGCGGCGGCAGCCTTGCGAAATCCATTAGGCCTCTGGTACAGACGTTAGATCGTTAGCTAATCGCTGGGCAGAGCGGGTAATAAGCTTCGCTCCTTTCTGGAGGATGCACAGTGAGATTCCCTCTGTATCCGGTGCCAAATTCGTTCCTGTCGAGCATGTTGAAATGCACTGCTGAGCTGGTAGCATGTCGCAGCGACAATAATAAAGCCCAAAACACACATTCAAACGTGGTATGCGCTCTGTCCATGCCATGGTACTACCAGACCCAGAAAACAGACCCTATGTTAGCAAGTGGACATGCTGCATTTCACCCACGTGTGAATACTTAAGCAATGTGCCACCTGTGTCTTTTAGCTTGTGTTCACTGGATTATTTACACATGCATACAAAACTCATACTGGTATTTGTTGACACTCAGGCTACATATCTCAGCACCTTTGTAGTGTCGTAAAAACAAGCGAGAAACTGCCATCAGCAGTAAAGGCAACCATGCAGATCTAAATGACCTGGCACGACACACATTGGTGACACGACTGCACCTGAAAGGTGCTAAAACAGACGGCACAATGTGAGCAAGCCTACACCAGAAAACATCACCTTGACTGATCCTTTAAATTCTGAATAATTTTAGGTAGCACTTGTAAACATAGAATGATGTCAAACTTACTATATAACATATATCTATTACATAATCATGCTGGGATATGTTAATCACCAAATCCCTTCAAATGTTTTAAATGGTCTGTTACAAACAATTCCAGCAAATTTCCATAATTTAATTGACTCATTATTTTTGTAGCTTCATGGCTTAACTAGTGCCAACAAAGCAACCTTCTATTTTTACGCATTTAAAAAGGTCTATTGGAGAGTTTACGGTTAAGTACCTTCTCAAGGGTACAGGCTGCAGGGTCCCTCCTGGGACGTGACCCAACAACCTTCACGCCTACACCTTTAATTACTACGCAAACTGTGACCCTTAACTCTAATGCCCATTAGCACTGAACACTAATTGTTATCATTAACAAAAACATTTTGTAAACACTTTTTAAATGAAAACATTCATGGATTTATTCTTTCTATTTTATTCCATGCAGAATAATTGGTAGCAGCTACAGGCTGTGGTGCCAATGAGACTGTCAAACAAAAATACAAAAATAATATGAATTTACCAAAACACAATAAGAATTGGACAGGATTGGCAGACACAGCGGCAATTCTACCAGTCAGGTTACAGCCCAACTTCCCTATGTAGTAAACTTCCATAAGTGCGTCTCTTTGTTATTTATACCAATTAAAGGATATTTTATACGTACATGTTAAATTACATGTCCTATATTTGGGTATTTCCCTTAAGCAACGCCCTGCAGTGAAGTGGCTGTCGTAGCATTTCGATAAATGACTCCCATGCGCAGTGCACGCATGCCACCAACAGAAATGCAAGTGGCAGGAGCTTAGCCAGGGAGGCCTCCGTGCAACCCAATGCTGGAGCGGAGAGAGGCATAACACACAGTCTTGCACTACAGCCAGGTGACATGCGACCTGTGACTGTCTAATTCTTGCACCCTTTTTCTTGCTATTTTTCTCAGGTATACTGGTTAAAAGTACCAATGACGTTCACAGACATTTTTTCAAATGTTTCATTGTTGTGTGACGTGATTATACTTTCTGCGTGACAAGCAGACCAGCTAACCAGACTTAATTCCTGCTGGGTTTTACTCCAAAGTGGCATCGTACCCAGTTAGACAGCAAATCCTGAAAAAAGTACAGAATGATGTAAATGAATATTTAGCAGAACTTTTTGAGCTCTAGAGATCATCATGTGATCTTTGACTTAACTGTAGCGCATAACACATCCATTGTCAATGCTGACTGTGATGATGGACCTAAATTTTGCCTGATCAGAACAGCTAATGCTGTCAGTACTGTTTTATTACGTTTTAATTTGCCGTTGATATATATATTTTTTGCTCTTTCCTTCATAGTAGAGCTGCTGACACGGCTCTCATGATATTAATAAAGATGACTGAAGTTTGAAATTACAGCCATAAATTTTAATGTACTCAAACTGCAATACAACCCTCACTCTTAGGGCTGAGAATATGGCTTTATTTTCTGTCTATCTACACTTGATCATAATTTTGTCACAAGACGAATCCCCAGTACACAGAGAATCCAATATCCAAGATGATTTTACAATAACCCCCCTCTCTGCAGAGAGAAATGAAATGCATTTTCGGCGAAAGATTGAGGGGTGTTCCTGAAAAATTTAACAGGCAGAAATAATTCAGGATTTATCACCCCAGCCTAGCGCGGAGCAATAACTGTCGCCAAAGTGCAGATTTACTTAAACTTAAGTTGATTTAAAGATTATGTTGGTGTGAGAATGAAGCCGCACATGCATGCACACACAAACACACGCACACACACATGCTCTACTATCCCCTGTGCTCATACTGTGCATCCATGTGCACACACATACACATACGTGCACAGACAGCCCATTTCATGCAAACGCATGCATTTTGCGAGCATGCAGAATCACTTGCATACGGACGCAGAAAGTGGCTACAGCTTATGACCCTGCCAGACTGCCATCCCTAATCCTTGCCAGACATGTGACTTTAAACTTAAGGATGTTAAAATGTCACCCATAAAATAAATAAAGTGCCCTCCAGCCTGGAGAATATAATAAATGACTGGCTCTCAAATGATGGGGCTTGACATGGAGCATCAGATGCTGTTAGAGAATTGAAGAAAACAAAAAAAATGAATACATGAGAACAGTATACTACACATCATCATAATATCCTTTATTTCATCTTCTGTGCTGGGACTGACATAAACAGATGGGAATAACTGCTGACATTCACGGCAGATCTATATTCTAGGAGGCTATGTCCTACTATGCTTGTCATTCTGTGTTGACAGTCTGAATTTATTCAGTCCATGTGTTGGCGAGTATGTGCATATAGCAGCAGTTAGCTAAAGATTCCATTTTCACCATGAGGGTTTGGGTTCTGCGTGCACAAAGCAGACTCAGGCCCTTGACCCTCTGGCCTACTGGGCCACCAGTGCCCCAGAGCCCTATCTGTACCCCCACCTCTGCAGGATTTAACCACGCAAACACAGCAGCCACCCCACACGTGCATGTGAATTTTGCCATCTGATATCTGGTTAGAACCTCAAGGAGGGATGAGCTTCTGTGGTTTTAGTTGCCCAAGATGTGGATTGCATCAGAGCCAGGCAAGTCTTAAAGACAGGTCTCAATGCGTCCATCAACACTGATTCTAGAGTCGGGAGGGGTCAGGATCTGTCAATCCATCCATGCTCAGGGTCTTATACAACTATAAATGAAGGTTGAAATTACAATACAGGCAGCTGAGAGAGCTGTATAAGTACGTCACATGTAGAACAATTTAATACAGCCCAATTGCTTAGAATAACCCACTGGGCCACAAACAACTCAAATGAACTGTGTGCGTTATATGGAATATGCTCAGGGTGTGTAATTTTCTGGGGGGACACAATTTGCAGTGCATAAGACATTTACTAAATTTCCAGCAGGGGAAACTGCAATTCATTGCCCTTGGGACCTAAAATAGGCCACTGTCCAAGCCCCTCCCCCAAAACCATTGCCTATTTTTACAATAGCTGCTACATGACCAAGGCTAATACAAAAAACATCAGCACAAAAGAAGACAAGGCGGCCTGCAGGGATCACGGCAACTTGTTCAACGCCAACGTCCACTGCATCTACCGACCTAAATTCCCGACCTTGTCCAGGCTGACCTACAGACTGGTAATTCAAAGCAATACGCGCGACAAGGAGCCCATCCATTCTCTGTGCAACCGTTTCTTCCCATGTCTTTAAGCAGGGGCTCAGAGCCCGTGGGCTGGACAGGAAATGGCCTCACGGCGACAGGAAGCACGACTCCTGCGTAATGAACAAGCCAAGTGACAAGAAAAACCAACGCGGCGTCAAATGCTTAAAGAACCAGCGTGCCACTCAAACAGGGTTGTGACATTTTTACTGGGAAATAATTACTAATTTGACACTGTATGCAAAGCAGCATTTTAAGTCCCTCTCAGTGGATGAGTGCAATTAAAGTGTGTAAAGAATGGCTTCAAAAGCATTTATTTGTGGCCAGATTATGCAAATAAACCTAAGTGAACAGTTTACTAACCCTGCAGTACATTGGATGTACTTTAAAAATTTTACATGGTAATTTAGAGTCTTTATGTGAAGCAGCCCTGCAATATCCCATATACCGTATGTCCAGAAACCACTACACCATTCAACTGGTGTTGAAAAAACGGGGCAATGGATGTGATGGTTTCACTTCTGACATTTCATACAACTGCGGTGCACTTGAGACAAGCAATGGAAATTCAAATAGGCAATGCTGCCAGAATGGGATATGAGGAGGTGGAATGGCAGGTTGTGAGGATCCGAGTCGCCTGTCTCCAGCACACAGATCAAACACAAATGGCATATAGGAGCACAGATGAGCAGGGCACCGGTCAGAGTCGAAATGTGGAATTAAACATGCAATACCCCACGCTCAGTGTTCTCCACGTGTGAATTTCTCTAGCAGATGCGGTTCGAGAAAAGGAAGAAGATAGAAGACAGGGTATAAGACTGAAACTTGGCAAGTATTGCCGCAGCAGTGACAGCAAAAATGTAAGAAAAATTGTAAGAAAAATGTGAAAATACACAAATCCATAATGAGATACATTCATCATGACATCATTACTTATAAAAGAAAATCTTTGAAACATGACTAAAAAGATAGGGAGGGAATGGCTGACCCCTTATCTCTAGTGGAATGAATCAGCCGGAGGGGTAAGGTAAGTCTGAGTGTCGTATCAGGTCTGGCTACAGTGACACCACATTACACATCACAATTTGAGAACTGCAAGTCCTTCCAAGACTTTTAAAAAATTAGCCTCTGACAGATAAAAAAATATTATTCAAATTTCTTACCTGTTTTAGCCCTTTTTGCAAAAACAGACCATACTGTACTTGCTATTCTACAGTTAGTGAGTGAGAACTCACTTTCAGTGAGTCTGTTGTGTTTTAGGGCTTTACCCCTATGTCGTTGCAATACAGAAGTTAGGTTTCCTTGGCCAGTCATATTGACTGTGTTGTTTTGTATACATCAAGGAGCTGATTTAATTTGACTGCAGTCTTTTCAGATTTGGAGCAAAATTCATGTTCATTCTCTCTAAGCACCAAAGCCAATAGACTGAAGCCTACATAGTGCTGTGGCATCAAGAATTATGCTATTTCACCATAGATATAAAATCAATGTGGAATAATATCAACCACAGAGATAAAACCATGGAAATACATAAAAATATTATTTTAATTTTATTTCATCATAAGCTTTGGTAGATCAATTCCCATCAAGTGTTACCTGTTAAATTGACACCTATCACAGTCAACGAGTTTGGCTTCTAGGCGAATACAGTCCTTCGATTTTATCGCAGAGCACCAAAAGGCAGTGAAAACACACTGACATGGAGCCACACACCAAAGCAGGTCTGAGGGTCAGGATATGTCCCTTATCTGGGTCTGAGACCAGCACTAACTAATAAAACACAGTACTGAGCAATGATTTCAAAGGCTGCAACGTGAAAGGTTCCAAAACAATCCCGACAAACTATGGAAAAAAGGTGATATCCTTCCACTTCCACAACCTCACCTGTGGTAGAGGTTCGTTCACTTTACGATAGCAGCAAATAAAACCAGACCTGCAGGAAATGTTTATCGTCTTCCTAAAGTCCAGCACTTAATGTCCTCGTTTGAGGATGACATAAAACCAGGGAGACATTTTTGCGGCACAATCAAAACATTTCTCTAAATGTTTCATATAAGGCCCCCTGAATTGTGACACTTTCGATAATATCCAAGGACATGAACGTTTTTCCCCCAGTTTCTGGTTACAGCCTTTTCCTCCCCGCTTTCTTCTGGCTATGCACATCTCTTCACACCACAAAAGCTGCAGGTTAAAAGAAGGTCAGCAGGGCCTCTACAGCCACACTGATTAAAATGACAGACTTTCCTCTTCTGCTAATAACTGACCGTGTAAAGGTCTTCCAAGAAGGTTGCATACTAGTTACCAAGATGATCAGTGCCCTCACAGGACTCTACATTTATCAAAAGATGAAAAAAGACTAAATCCCAAAGCATTTAATTTAAAACCAACATCCACTGATGTACTGCCTCTATTTCTCAAAAATGATCATCATTATACGATCATCATTAAAAAGAAAAAAAAAATGATCATCATTAAAAAGAAGAAAAGAAGTGGCAGAAAGAATGCAATAACTATTATAAGAATTAAAAAACAAAATATCATAAATTTCATATTTAATGCAACACCTAATTTTTTTACCAATACTTTATAAAACAATGTAGTCTCTACAGTTCATAAATGTATTTAAACAATTATATATCAAATATTCAGAAGGCAGTTTGCTTGCTTCCACAAAGTACAGTACATTCCTACAGATGACTAAATGTTAAAAATCTGTAGCTTATGAATGATTATTTTGATTATGTGCTATGCTGGAGTGAAACATCATTGATCCAGTGAGTCAAGATGCTGAGGAAGACTCCTGGCTAAGTGTTTCTCCCTTAGCGTCCCGTCTCCGTGCCCTACCTGGCACGCTATGGTGGTCGAAAGCCATCGCTTTTTATTATTTAGGAGCCCATAGCCTTGCAGCCATCTCAAGCAAACGCCCACAGACTCTGAGCCACACCGGACACCAGTTCCCGTGGGATCTCACAAAATGAATACCGACAATATGCTCCAGAGGGGTGCCCCAGCTGCTAGTGTGATCCCAGCCCAACAAAACAAGCCTGACCCTCACGCCTGAGAAAACATTACAGGAACTATATGGATAGTGCAATCATGTGGTTCCCTTATATATAGCAATCATAATGAACTAATACAAAGAATATAGGTAGAATGTATGTTAAAAAAGATGCTGATAATTGTGCAGTTCTCAATAATAAAATTAAGCAATTCTGTCTAAGACAACTTTCATTGCGGAAATTCTTATGAATTTTTAACTGTCTTAAATTTGGTAATCCATTATTTCTAGCAATTCATCTGTCAAGACAGGCAAGTTAATATTTTATGGTATATCTATATATATATATATTTTTTTTTAATAACAGTTATTCAATTAGGTAGGGTAGTACTAATCTTACTGCCTCCCTAGAGTTTAAATTTGTTTTTATCTGTAGGGTGATAATGGAGTACAAAGATTAAGGTTAAAACAGAGAAACGTTTGTAATTCTATTTTTTGCTACAGAAAATGGCATGGGCAGTATGTAATTAGGGTATTTGCAGAGAGAAAGAAGCAGAGAAAGTGGAGGGAAAGAGAGATGTAATGAGAGTCAGCCAGTGTGCATGTTACACAACATACAGGAAGTTGTGCAATGCCAAGTGCACCCATAGAAGCCCTTTTCTTCCTCTAATTCTGCTAAAATGCCAAAATAAATCTTGAATGGCCTTCCAAAGAAGTCCCACAGGAAACAGGAGCTAAACCCCAAAGAGAGGCTAGTATCTTGCCATCCGCTCCTTTACCTTCTTTTAAACGTCAGCACCAAGCCCAGCAGGATGATTACAAACATGAGTATCCCGGCAACGACGCCCGCCATCTTGACTGTGCCGTCCACCTGCTTCTCAGGTTCGACCGCGTTCGAGTTCTGGGTGGATGCTCCTGCAGGTGGGGGGGCAGGGCATAGTGGGGAGCACAGACACATCACAGAGAGGAGGAGGGGCTTTACTGTGGGCAGCCACTGCCCACTGACCAATCTCTCAACACAAAAAGCAGACGGTGCTACAACGCATATCACAAGAACGATAAACAGAAAAAAAAAATCAAGGTGGTCACACAGGCATGCATTCAAACACCGGGGCCTTCCCAATTGCTGTCTGGTAGCAAATCGCAGTCTTAACTTGGGCTTAGGAGAGGGGCATCATGTTACTGATAAATCAAATCTACTCTAAAATGTGGAAACAGGCAAGCAGGCTAACATTTAATTTCTAACTGTGTTAGCAACATTTGTAATAATAAAAAGTTTCTTCCATCATGTAGTTTGCCTTTAATGATATGGAGACTGGGGCTTCTTTGGTCACACACATTACTATGATTTAACAAAGCATGACAAACGGAAATGTTCCATAGTAGCTAAAACTCACTACAAAGGTACGGCTGTCATTTTGCATGTCTCCCCGAAAAAAATCCAAAGTTTTGGCTAAATTTAGGCCTAAATCCACACAAATGGAAATGACGAATGGCAATGCACAAGAAAAAAACATACAGCACATAAATACTAAAAAAAATATGACAATAAGCGTAACTTAATAAGGGGCTTTAGAGGAAGTGTTTGCATTACATTTAAAACTTTTATAAGAAGAGGAACATGATAGATTCTTCAAATTATTATGACACTCTCCTCTTGCAAAATTTTTTTCTTCAAATTTATTTGTTGTCACTGCAAGGCTGTCAATCACATCTGTTCCTTTAAACAATCAAGTATGCACACTACTTTTACAGCAGATAAACAGCAACATATGTACCTCATCTTAGAAACAGAGAGACAGGATCACCAAAATGCAGTGACTGCTACTGTTTGCAGTTTGGAGTAGTTTATGGATAGTTGGGTGGAGCAAGTCTCGTGTTCTTCTAAGTCATGCATTTTTGGTCAATGTCTTTTTGCGTAGTTACACTTTACTGATAGATAAAACAAGTTCAATTTTTGTAATAATCAATCTAACAGAATATGAAGTGCTGTTATATTTGCATGATAAAGATATTAGTTAGTAGTTGTAAGTCATTTTATGGTTTGGAATAAAACTAACATCACATTTGAGTAGCATTTTCACATTACTTGTTACTTTTTTTTTTACTATGCCCCTCTTCCAAAAATTGCAACACCATAAATTTCAGATATAAAGCACTGGTACGATCGTATCTTTGCATTAAATCATAATCAAAGCAATGGGTTAAAATAAATAAATAAAAAAAAAAAGATGTAGCACCAATGGGTAGAGACAGGGGCATGCAGGAAAGCTCCTGGGAGAGCGCTTGCTTATTATATTTTTTGACGTGATGAAATGCCGTCATGCACGCCGGATGTTTACCATGGTGAATAATGGAATGGTTAAGCGACTACAACTGTGGGAATGGAAGCAAGACACAGAAGAAGAAATGGGACGTCCCATCATCCCGCCCATTCTACACCCCTTACCTATCCTCGGCCAATCAAAATGGATGCTCATCTGTCGGCACCAAATAGCCTGAGACAATAATTCTGTCACTTTCAGCCAATTAGGATAATGACTCAGGGTTTCTTAGAAAGCATTATGACTCACAGCTCATGCTGTTGCTTTATGTTTCATGGCTGGCTCCTATACCTTTGGAATAGTTCCCTTGCCACATATGTTGTTAATCACATCTATGAATATCTTTAAACACACAGCAAAGGTCACTATCAATAAAATGACTGGCCCCCAACAATCAGCCTGAAGGGGGCAGTATATGTGTTGCTCTCCCAAAGATTGTTCTTGGTTTGCTTTCCTGTGGTTCTTCCATCACTGTGTTGCCTAGAGTTCCAGAGTATCTTTTTAAAGACATACATTCTGTCCTGAACCAATGCAGACACTGTGATTTAACAGACACGTTTATCCCTCAAATTGTGAAAGAAAAACACTACAGAAATGGCCATAAAGCCAAACAAAGACAGGAACCTTTATTAAAAAAAGCTAACAATTTTACAAGAGCCAGGTCACTCAACATGGCTCAAACTCCTAATGTAAATGTCATTTAAATGGCAGTGTGGCCTTGCTTCCAAATTAGGAAGCTTCAACATTAGATCTGATTTTAACTAAAAAAGCCCTGACGAGATTTTCAGGCATCTCTCTGACATCTCATACTTAAGTATACATACTGCAGTATGACACCATTTATGATATTTTTATGAGTCACACAGTTAATTATGTTTAAATATTGTTTCCCATTCCACCCCTAAGAGTTTCAAAAAGGGGCCAATTCATTTTTGTTTCAATTTGTGACTAGCCTTGATTTTATTGACACTAATAGAATATAGAGCTAATTCTAATACTGCAATAGTCTTGGATAGCATAAAAAATGACAATTTCATTAGCAGTCACATAACATTTAGTAATTAGTTAGTTTTACACATGCCCACAAACATAAATGCTCAGATGCAATCTAGCCGCAAAAATTAAACGTTTGGTTTGAGGAAGTCACCTTTCTTATTCAATAGCTAGAATTTGCTGGGTTCAGTCAGAGACCTGCCCCTTCAGAAGTTACAAGTAGAAACAAATAAGAGAAAAGGGGCACAACAAATCACAAATGAGTAAACTGTACAAAAAAGCATAGAAACTTTGGAATTCTGTTTCTCTTTTAGTCTTATTAAGAAACAGCTGAGTGGTACCACAGATAGCACTTATTTAACATCACTGCATGGGCGTCATGCATTATAACCTTTGCAGAGTGGATTTAGAATGTCTGTGCAATGTTAACAGTAGTGTCATCTAAGCCAGTTTTCACTCAGCAGTGGCTATGTGTTCAGTGGTAGTTCACGTTTCCCACAGGTGACTCAAGGTTAGTCATGCATATCCCACTGCGATTCCAGCCCGATTCAGTGTCCTTTGATTGGGTTCAGCAGTTCACGATGTAACAATAAAAGCCCATCTGGCTATCCCCCCCCACCCCATCTGGTACCATGGAAACCACACCACAGATTGACTAAACGGAGATCCGACCATGAACTTCCCCCCAGTCCCCCCAGTTTATCTTCTTCAGCAGGCTGTAGACTGGAGGTAGAGCCTGGAGAGATAGCATTTTGGCCATGAGATTTTCACCAGAGATCCATGTGGCAAGGACAGAGATTGCCCTCTTCCTAATTTATTTCTGCATTAAATATAACTAAAGCCATGTTCTGCAAATGGAGCAGGGAAGACAATCCTATATTTTTTTGTCACTTGCTTGGGGAGAAAATATTCCCATTCTTCTTCCTCTCCAGAGTCCCTTACATTTATGGATATGCTGTAGGATCTCTGGTTATACTGCGGACTTATGCTTTGTCACGCAGTGACTTACACCTTGTTACGGCGGGACATATATCTTATGTAGTGACTTACACCTTGTTACACAGTGATTTATACCTCCTTATATGCAGCACAGATGCATCTCACTTCTAACTGTGTACTCTGCATAGGGAAAAATATAAACAATTAAATTCAACCTATTAATAGCTCGAAGTAATGGTTCTTCAGCTGAATCCATATTTCCTAGGAAACGATGGGACAAAATCTTTGACCCCACTGACCCCACTGTCTTGTACTATTTATCACTGTTTAACAGGCAAATAATAAAATTGATGTTTAATGTATGGTTGTGTGTATGGTTGTGCTCAATTACAGTGTTTTATACATATAAATTGAAAACTGAGTCAAAAACAAATCGCACATCAAATTACATTTGCTATATCTGTCAGGTAAATCACAATTGGATATTTTCTTAAAATCGTTCAGCCCTAGTTTGCAACTTCTACATGTGATTTGTTAAAGCTCAAACCTAACATGGAAATTAATGTGACGTTTGAACATAAATTCAAAAAGTGGTACAACTTATTAAACAGTATATGAACGATATAAATTAGGTCTCTTTCAAATGTTGTTTTACGTTTTTTTTTGTTTTATAAAACCCAACATTCAACAAGGTTTGCAACTTCTACATGCATCAAATCTTGCATCAACAATAAACTACATATATACAGTATAGGGGATTTCTCCTCATTCCTGCTCCTGTGGATCAGGGGAGGTCAAGAAACAAGCATGGCACACTAAGAAAACCATTACACTTAACTGGAGATGTGCAACATGTACTAATCACAATCATAAGCAGTGCTGGGGAACGTACTAACAAAAGTAATCCATTAAAGACAAGCTCAGGTCCAGAAAGTAGAAATGCAGACCAAGGTTTTGTTTCACCCAACCAGCTGACAGTTGACTGTGGCTCTTTATGCTCAACTGGTTGGTTGAAACAAAACCTTGGCCAGGATTTATACTTTCTCACCCTGAACTTGTCTGTAAAGGATTACCTCCTGACTATTGATCATAAGTAACCATTACAAAAACATATACATCATCAGTTTATGCCTATAAGCAGTTACAAAAAATGGTATTTCAATCCATTAAGGATTGACAATCATTGTGGCTGTTAGGAGTCTGCCAGGTCCTTTGCAAAGGAAAGGCCCTTAACAAAATTCACATTTTATTCATAGACCTGATGAGTCACCATTGTTAGGAGAAGCAGGAGGCACCCTGATGCTCTGCAATAACAGGTGCGGTGATGAGCCAATGGCATTGCACCACAGCATCACCCATCCACAGGCCCCTCCCTCATTCCCCTAACATCAGAGGTGACTGTGTTCTCTGCCGAACCCCAGATATAAAGGTCATGCATTTGCAGAATGACTACACCTGTATTATATTCTTAGGGGGTGGGAGGGGACTAACAGATCCTTTTTTTTTATCTAATGGGCCTTGAAATTGTGACATGATTTCTGAGCCCCTGTCCTCAGGCCCTCATCAGCTGAAGCCCCCATCTGTGATCCTTCTTTGCTCTTTGGCTCAATCTGTCACAGCAATATTGATTAAGATTACCGCAGCTATTTCCCATTAAAACAATAAAGGTCCCCAGCAGACAAGCAGTCTGGCAACAACCCCCCATGTATATCCAAGTCTTTTAATTATCTCCTAGCCCACTGTCTCCCATACATGCTCTTTTGTGTCTTTCCAGGAAATGTTTGTGAGCCCAGCAGAGATCAAAGGTGAAAAGGCGAGGAATTCTACCAATATATAACAATATATTATAAAAATCATAATCTTGCAGCAATTAAACACCATTTCCTTGAATAAAGAGAAATGGCTACTTGCCAGGAAAAATCAGTTCTTTGGTTTTCTTTGATTTACGGGTAAAATGAAGCAGCTAAAAGGATTAGCATCGGCATGGTAGCATGGTTAGAACTAACATTACGTATCTGAACTGTAAACAATGCACTACACTAAACACGACAAACCAGGAATTGCAAATAGGCCCTTGCACTCAGCATAATAATGTTCATAATAGAAACTGTAGATGTAGATGTAGGATGCATTCAATTTCAAACATTATTTTTTAATGAATGGTTATATTGTTATTATTTCATATAAATAGTGATTATTAGTGTAATACTGTACTGCATAGTCTACTCAGGTAAATATAAATCTATAGCACAAGCTAACTTTTTATATGAATTGGTCAGAAGAAATAACTATTTATAGCTATTTCGTAGAAAGAAAAAAAATCACCTATTTATGATGCTCAACAGACACGCCCATGATCCTCACCCGCATTGACGGCACCGCAAACACACTGCAATTATCTCATGGCAGCTCTGCTGCCTACTTCAGTTTTCAGGTTCTAAGAGATTGAAAAAGCCATGGGGGCGAGAAGGGGGCAGCAGTTCTAAAGCCACACAGCAGACGGAGGGCCCCCGTCATATCAGCTGTCATTCTCAGACTGAAAGAGTAGGCATGCGTTCATGGTAATGGTGTTAGGGAGCAGAGATGGGCTACGAGACGGCACCTGAACACAGATCTAGCCACACGCAGACCACACGGCTTGAATGACATCTATTCCACAAGAGGTCATCCCTTGGATTTGCACATGAACACAAAACAAGTCACCACTCAAACACCAACACAGAAATATACATACATTCAAGAAAAGAAAACTGGACTTTTGATTCCCTGAGGGCTTTTGCTGAATACACAGCAGAGTAGAGCTTAAATTGTTCTCAGAAATTACCACAACAAAAGCCCTTATCTAACTCACCAGGGAAATAGACATTTCCCAGTGAGACACACGGTTACTTTGAGAGATGGACACTTTGAGGGCTGTGTCATCAGCAACAAATAAAGAAAATGAAATACTTTCAAGGTGCACAATGCATTATGGGTGATATCCCTTTAAAAGGGAAGGGTTTCTGGTGTAGATAAAAGTTAGTCTATGTCATTATTTTTTTAAGTTTTGCTCAGAAACTTGTTAAGGCTCACACTTAATTTGTACATTAATGTGTATGTTTGAACTTAAATTGCTTTTTTCTGTTTCAAAAAGTGACACACATTTTATTAAACAGTACTTATTAAACATATTAATGGTCTCCCGAACCATACTTATGTTTCAATTGTTTTTCATAAAACCCCACATTCAATAAGGTTTTTAAATTATTATTACCATAACATTTTCATGCCAATCTGATGATTAAGATCTGACCAGACACAGCAAAACCAAATGTCCTCAGTTACAAAAAAAGTTATACTTAGAAAGGTCCTTCGTATGTATATATAATTGTGTATATAATATAATCGGTACTGTCACAGGGTCAGAGTTATAATTTTCAATGAATCAGAGGTTTCAAATGTTTACCCCTATGTGTAATCTTAGTGAATGGGGGGGGGGGGGTGGACTTTTGTTGGGTCCGATAAAAAAAATTTTCAAGCTAGAATGGATCCTTGCAACTCGCTTGCCAAGTTCCTGCATTGAGCCTGCTCTACACATCTATGACAACTTAAATGCAATACTGTCATTCAGAAGCAAGACTCTGAGCAAAACTGTCCATAAACTGAAATACAAGGATTTAAAATAACAGTAATAATAATAATAATAATAATAATAATAATAATAACAAACAATATGGAGATAACATTAGGGCACCAAGGTCTTAGTAGCATTAATGACATTAAAAATAAATAAATAAATAAATAAATGAATAAAACTACACTTTGGTTTAGGATCAGACATGCAGCCAAATGCATTAAAAGTGTAGTAAAGAAACAAATGAAACAGAATACAAACAAATGAGAAATTAAGTAATTAAGAAAGAACAGAATGCAGAAATCTGTCTATGGAGCAATAATCACCTTCACTGGGGATGACAAGAATGTATGGCGTTGTTATTTGCCCCCTACCTATTACCACTAAGAACAAGGTTTATCGTTCCAGGTCGGCATGCATGAGAGAAAGGAAACAAAGAAAAAAAGTCTAAAAACAAAATATTGCTCCATCATCAAGACTTCCGGGTCTTCGCTTGAATTGCAACAAATTAAAGGTACAGCTGTGAGCAGAAACGTATTCAGGTAGGAAGTAGGGCTGACACCATTTCTCAGTACTGCGGGGTCCACAGATAATGACAACCGGGTTTGGTGAAACAAAAAAAAAAAACAACGGTTTGGAAGCTCCATCAAAAAGGAGCTCCTACGTGGAAGGATCACTAAAAAATGTATGTGCCTGTTATCAAAGGAGAGAGAAGTACTAGGGGCATTTAACATGGCTGATGTTCAGAGATTCAATTTTTAAATGAATCCACTTGAATCTTAAATGTCAATCTGTGATTCTGACTCAGAAAAATATACATATATGATATTATATGTATATACAGGAACAATGTTTTAACTTTGTGGCACAGTTTGTTTATTTTCATGTTTTCTTTTTTTATTTAAATCTGGATAATAACAGCACAATAAACAGAAAGCTATTGCGATGAAAATTGCACTTCCAATTGCAATCCTGCTCTACTGTGACCGTATATTAATTGCACGGCAAAAACAAATATGAAATGCCACAAAGTTGAAAGCATGGCTTTTCCGAAGCAGACACACAAACAGTACCCCCAACTCTAAAAGAAAAGACTGAATTCATGAAAAATGGCCGACAGACACAAAAGACATAAGTATAATAGGTTCATGTTCACACATATATTAAAACTGATGTTTAAAAAAATGATGACATGATTCTGAGGCCTAACAATCCTTTACGTCATAAAAAAACAAATATCTAATATTAAGATTTCCACAAATGATTTAGAAATCATATCTGAGAATATAAAAATATTAAACAAAATGTGATATGAGAGAAAAAATGCAAAAAAAAAAAGAAAAACAACATGCACATTTGAGGTTGATGTGATCGTGAATGGTCAAAATAATATTTTTAAAGTTTAAGATCTGATTAAATGTCTATCCTGGCTTGTATAACACAGGACTTGCATATAATGCCAAGCTTTTTGCATTGTGATCAGCAATGAACAGTATTTAATACCCCCAGGGACAGTCTGAGTAAAATTACCCCAAAAGATGCTGTAGGTACAATGGGGCAGCAATCGACCCCCAAACATTGGTGTTCACATCACTAGTCATGTACATAATGCTACCAAATTATCATTAATAAGTATCATATGGGAATAAGGGGATATACTGAGCAAACAGAGTCACCCATTGTACCTACATCTTTAATAACAACAACTTCCGGATGACATATTACAGGAATTTTCAGCTTTCCTTTGGTTAATTAATGTAGCATGCAAAAACATTACTGAAAATAGCATACCTTTATTAGCCAGTCGCACACAGTTGATTTTTGTTTCCTATGAAAAGAAATAAATGAAACAAGTTAAAAATGTTAATTAAACCACTTTGCACTTGTAATAGTAATCTGCATGAACTACATTACACACTATTGCATCGCGTCAAGAGGGATCACCCAATGGATTCACAAGCTCAAACAGGAGGAGCCAGTTCACTGAGGCAACAAGTTAACACGAGTCCATAGCTGACCTCCAGCAGCCGTTACGTCATCATGCCTGTAGAGAGCACTGGTCTGCATGAGTTAATTCCTGCAATGCACCATAATCAGTTTGTTCCCTCACTCCTGCCCCCTAGCTGCTGGCCTAGACCCCGTTACCCTCTCAGCTGTGAAGCCCCCATGCCTTCTCCTCTCCAGTCCTATTCACATAGCTGCATACTCTCCTGCCCTCCCGAATCCCCAAAGACAGCACGTTTGTGGTCCTTATCCACATCTGGAAGTGCCTTGACTCCAGTCGCACTCCATGTGACCACCAAGCATAGGTAGGTCCTGTCAGATGCACATGGAGATGAATGGGCTGTGCTCGCACACATACCCTAAAGGCAAATGAAAATCTCACAACTTTGGCTGTATAACCACTTCTTACCCCTCTGCACCCTGATAGCAAACAGTATGCGAAAAATATATCACTACAGTCTAATAAAAAAAGTATTAATGCTGCTTTAATTAATAAAAAATGCAATACAGATTTCTAACATTATTACTCTTATTGTTGATCCTGCTACTCCTAACAAACTATTGGCTAGTGGGTGCAGGATATAAACCAGAATTCTAAAGGTGGAAGCCACTATGCCACACCAATATTATTATTATTATTATTATTATTATTAATAATAATAATAATAATAATAATAACAGTAATATTAACAGCAGAGGTCCAGAGCCTAAACATTGTGTGGCAGTCAGGCAGCGTCCTAAAGCAAACCGAACGCATTTACTCAAGCTACTCAAGCATGATGCTCACACACACACAAAAAACAAAAAAATACATCCATGTGCGGCCAGGAGGTACACGTCGCATAACAGATTTGTGTGCGGGCAAGAGGGATACATTCACCTAAACACATCCATGTGCGGGCAAGAGGGATACGTTCACCTAAACACATCTGTGTGAGCAGGAGGTACATGTTCACTTAAACGTATTTCTGTGCGGGTAGAAGGTAAATGTCAAATATACACATCCGTTTGAGGTCAGGAGGCACACAATCACCTAAACACATCTGTGCGCGGGCTGGAAGTACACATTCAACCAAACATCTGTGTGCACTCAGGAGTTATATGCCGACCTCATCACTGCCAGGAGGTACACAGTGACCTAAACACATCCATGTGCGGGCAAGAGGGATACATTCACCTAAACACATCTGTGTGTGGGCAGGAGGCACACATTCCCTTAAACACATCTGTGTGCGGGCTGGAGGTACGCATTCAACCAAACACATCTGTGTGCACTCAGGAGGTATATGCCGACCTAAACACATCTGTGGACGGCCAGGAGGTACACCGTGACCTAAACACATTGATGTGCAGCTGACGCATGTATAGTCACCTAAACACCAGGGCCAGGAGATACATAGTGATCTAAACACATCTGTGTGTGGTCAGGAGATACATAGTGATCTAAACACATTTGTGTAGAGCCAGGAGATACACAGTCATCTAAACACATCTGTGTGTGGCCAGGACGTACACAGTTTACAACCATAAGGTCTGATCTGTGCACTTTGCAGACAATTAGCATTACCAATGTATAGTTATCTTGGAGAAGAGGCACATGAATCGATTCGTTTAATTTCAGCAGCAGTCCAAATCAGGTTTCAGGATCCTACATAATTAATTTAAATTAGCATGCAATATTGATTTTCTCATCAGCACTGTTGAAATTCTACTATGAAAGGACACATCACAACCAGCCTAGAGAATGCATTTGTTTCACTGGTGATGGTGTTTTCCAGCGTTTCACTCTTGTGGCACGCCAGGTCAAGAAAGAGGGGTTCCAGAGGATTTGGGAGAAAAGTTCAGACATCACTATAATAAGGACGAAAAGAAAAAAAAACCCTGACACAAGTGACAGCGCTTGTTCCAGTAAACAGGGCCAGGTAAGAGCCGAAATACAGTGCAGTGAAAAATGAATAGCAATGATGCAGTGATGGGGATCAAGAGACAGGCGATTTGTAATCGGCCAGTCATGGTCCCCCCCCAATAGATCTGGGCAGATTAAACTGTCACAGTTTATTCAGGATCACAAACAACCATCCCTTCCTCAGGCCGACCCAGCAGCAGACTGCTCCTCTCCGGGCTGATCAGTTAAATGCAAAGCCAGAGACTTGCTGCATGTTTCCACCTGACATGTGACAGTGAAATGTCTAGCAGCTCATCCGCCATCAGGCCAAGCTTGCCTCTGAGGATGTTACAGCCTGCAGCGTCTGCAGCAATTCAGGCACAGGCAAAAATTTTTTCCCTGACAGCTTTTTTCCATCAGCCTTTGTTAAATACATGTAATACTCAGGACATTTCAGCCTTATTGAGCATAAACAGAAAAACTGCATGTTCAAACCATTGAAACTACAGCACTTTCAAAGACTAGACCACCTAATTGTTATAGTGATTATTCCATTAAATGCAGCATATTTGAAACAATATTTGCTAATCAAACTCAAAATTATTTTGGGGCTTATTCAGTCATTACAGAAAGTATGAATAATTTTTCCCCATATATTAATGTTTAATTTGGATAAAATGCCCAGATATTATACATACCCGCCAAAATAATAAATAAACAATACTCATTTGAAGAGTTGAAGCAATCCACAATTTAAAAAAAAAAAACCTTCCTGCTCTGAATCCATCCATCCATCCATTTTCCAACCCGCTTATCCTGTTCAGGGTCGCGGGGGGTCCGGAGCCTATCCCGGA
>JAODKL010000128.1:922815-949895 GCA_026780765.1 Petrocephalus schoutedeni
AGCGACTTTCTGGGTTTTGCAACTTCAGGTAAGAAATAGTTGGCAACGCTGCATTTCAGGGATTTTGAGTCAGTCTGGGTTAATTGTGTTAAAATTTTTAATCAGATTAATCATGATGATGGATTAATCCGCGTTAACGCGTTTATTTTGACAGCAATAATATACATATATATTTAAATTTTAATTACATACATCTAAAAACGCACATTCAGTGTTTCACTAGGGGTTGGTGTTTGGGTAAAGAAATCATGCACGAGTTGGAGGCAATCAAAACATTTCAGTGCTGATGTTCCACAGTCCAGCGCTATTACAGAATCCAAATAAAGCAAATTGACAGCTCAGCGCCCGACAGGCCTGGAGCACAGGATGTTTTCAGGGCGAGCAAGGCCATTCAGAAATCCCCCTCCCCCCGCCCCCCCCCCCGGCATAGGATCCCATGCTGACCACAGATAACCGCCCAGGCAGTTTTAAGTCATCGCTTTTAATACAATTAAGTCTAAAAGCAACTCGAAAAAAGTAGGGGTGCAGGGGGGTGGGTGGGGGAGGAGTTGGCAGTCTCATGCCATGTCGCCTGATTTTTAAAGGTTATCTCAAATTTGGGTGACCTGCTTAACTCGCGCCAAACACAACAGGAAGTGGACTGAACCCGGGGCCCGACCCATTTTACCAGATCTGCCACCCATCGAATTCCAATAACTTGGATGTGAACAGATGAGCGATGGGGTGACTGATTTCAATCTGATTTAACACCAACCAAGAAAGTTCTGCTAACACTTGTCAAATTCATTTGTATAATCTTGGGGAGGGGCTGTGTGAAAATCCTAAAAAAAAAGCTTCCAGTTCTGCTCAGGAAACTGAACCGGAAGCAAAGCCCGGTCTTATGGATAAAAAAAACTGCCAGCTAGATACTGGAAAGGTGAGCCTTTTGGTGTATGCTGCGTCATTTAAGCTGTCTTCTCTGTCTTCTCCGGATAGCGGCTTTTTATGTTCCCTTTTACGAAGGACAGGAATCGCTTTGACGCTTTATAAGTACAAGACTCACAGAAATGTTCGATTTTCCCCCTGAAAGGGTGCTCAGGATGAATGAGGATTTCAGATGGGTGACACCCGAAAACAAAAACAAAAGAGAAGGAAAGAAATAAATCAGAAGAAAATACAAAATAGGTATCCTGCCTGGCGATCGATCATTTTTGGCCTTGGGAGTTTTTGATCAATATGGCTTTCAGCCAGCACTTTCAAAATATAAGATTAACACTGACAAACATAATTTTCAGCCAGGGAACAGCATCAAGCCAGTGTTTATGCGCCTTTTTCTTTCCGGGCCTATTTTTTATTTATTTATTTTTTTTTTTCTTTGTAGATCCCATGAAAAATAGTCCAGATGCTCTGAACAAGCCAGGGCACTGATGAGTTGTCAAACCCAGTTTTCAGAGTAAACCAGAGTCAGAGAATCTTTCAGGATCCATAATTTGGTTTCCAAAGCCCCCCTTTATGTGCCCTAGCAGACACTCCTGAGATTTCTCGATTTTTGCCAAGGAGATACTTAACATTCTATAGCTCCCCTCCATCTCCAGACCAAGGCTTCGATAAAACACGATAAAATTTCACAGAAAAAAAAACTGCAAATATGCCTTCGGAAAAGATGAGGCTTTTCATCCAGGGAAAAGTAACGGATGCACTCGGCAGAGCGGGCAAGCAGCGCAGCGGATCATCTGCCACAATTGCCGTGGTCACGCAAAATGGCAACTCCGAGGGAGCTCGCGAAAACAAACGGAGGCAGAAGCTCAGCAGAGCAGAGAAGGCGCCGCCGAGGGAGCCAGATGTCCGTCGCTTGCTCCATCGTCGCACCAAACGAAAGAAAGCAAAGTGCATTTCAAGATGGAAGGCCTTCCGTTTCCGATCCACACGTCCTCGGATCATTCAGCGGACAGAGGTAGACGGAGAGTGTGAGTTAAAGGGAACCAGACAAAAGAACACAGGCAATGAGGTGGAAATGAGAAACATATGTACCCAATTACATATCCATCCATTTCACATAACCGCTTATCTAGTGCAGGGTCCGAATGTGCCTCCTGCAGGAAGTACAGATGCTCCCTGCTCTATGATGATTCAACTTAAGACATTTCGATTTTATGATGATCATTAGCGGTGCACATTCAGTAGTCAGCTATGAATTTCGATCTATTACTGGCGCTGGCGATATGCCATGTGATACTTTCTACTAATGGCGGGGCCAGGAAAAATGTGCATATTCAATTCACGGTATTTCCCCACTTACGACGGATTCATTGGAACGTAAAGCGGGGCACCTGTACACTAGCCCATCGATAACACACATCAAACACAGACAATCATAACAAGCGATTCGGAAATATAACTGCATGGTTTTGAACTGTAGGAGGAGGGTGGAGTACAACGAGGAACACGGGGGGAACATGCACACCGAGCTCAGGCTGGAATCAAACCACAATAGCAGGGATGTGAGGCAGCAGTGCTATCCACAGAGCCACTGCGACACTCTTTTCATACACACACACACACACACATATGCAGTATATATAGAGAGAGAGATACATGGAACTTATAGACGACTGAGTACTAAGCACATTACTTTGTCAGCAGGTGATGTGACTGGAGGGGGTTCTAGGGCAGAGTGACAAGGCTGTGGTATGGGCAAGACCATTATTTTATTTCATTTGTTGTTTTCTACATCATTGTCAAAATCACCTGATGGCTGAGCATTACTGGGAACCGCTGAGTGGCACCTGGCCGAGGCTGTTTGGACGAAGCTCAACCCCGGCAGTGTGAGGGGGGGAGGAAAGCACTGAAGTGACAAAAACGAAACTCGTAAGGGGGAAATGAAGGCATGCGGAAATGGGGGCCATTCACCCGCTGAGCATTTAGGCTACAGTGGACCCCGGGGCTATGGACCAAACAGCTGGCCGGCATCCCGTCCTGCCACATTTAGGCCGTCACAAACCAGCTAAAAGCGGGCCTGGGCTTGATTGAATTGGCACTTTGTGGAATAGGAATTTCTTTCCGCTAGGCTAACTGCTGTCGGAAAGGCAGTAGTGTGTGGACTGAGAGTGATGTGAAGTGGTCCAGTCCTCAGTAAAGTGCATTTAGGCTTAGTGATGCCATTTAATGGTGAACACCAGAGCTAAATGTAACGGCAGACATCTCGGTGGAAGGACATTAGTAAACTTGCCAATCTCTTTATTTAATCATTAAGCTACATTCATTTAAGCATTGAACAAGGGCAGCTTAACGTTTTTCATTACAATAGTGATGGTCCATCAACGAAATGGGGAAAAGCTTTTTTTTTGTAGTATTTTTTTTTTTAATAACCTTCAACCACTATAAATAAATCACATAAACAATTTCTTAGCTTAAGTTCACTATAGCTAATTTGTTCTGTTTTATTTTTTTAGTTGCACAAGCCATCAGATATTAATTATTATTATTATTCATGATTACATATCATTTACTAGTACTACTGAAATACACCTGAGGGTGCCCTTTGCTTCTTGGAATAAGTTCCAGCCTCTCCGTGGCCCAGTACTGGATACATAGAAGATAAATGGATGGATATAAACACACCTGTGACCATTTCCCTAACTCTTTAATCCCTTTACTGGAACTGAAAACTTGCTTCCAGCTAACATTTTTGTCATGATTTGAATCGGACCCTAGCAATGCTGGAGTGCTGTCTCTGCAAACATACTGGATTATTTAAAACCTCCATTTACCATTAACATTTAAATTGGACACTTCGCCCCTCTCGCGGTGCCACGTAAATCCAATAATTGCCTAGCGTATGAGTAGCATGTGCAATTCTTACCCAAGAGGAAGATAATGCAATAAGTCTATATATCTGTCTAAGCCGTAAGCACTTTGCGTTTGGACGAGAAACCCAAACATTTCGGCGGCTCAGTTCATTTATTAATTGCCATCAGCCTGAAAGTAATAAACGGCTAAATAAATAAGCAAACAGACTAAAATCTATTCGGGCAACAGTGGCTGCTTCTTGAGTATTTCGCCAGGATTTTATGTGCATTTATGTATATATATTTAACGCAGATCACGCTATTGCAAAGTCACACGGCACAACATTTCTGAGATATGCTGTCTCTGCAAATACCAGGAGTCGACATTGACTGTAGGGCAACCAATAATAACAATAATTACATTTGAATGCAGCTTCTGTATATGTGGTTTAATGCTGACCTTTCTATGCAAAAGGCAGTGGCAGGAAGCAAGGAGATCGCTATCTGGCGAGTGCATTCGGTGAGGCGTGGCGCCGGATAAATAAAGCTGCCTGGTCACCGTGAAATAAAATAAATTAAAAAATGTAAAAATCAGTACATCGGGGAAAGGCAGGGGGCATCTTCCCGTACCGCCCAGGTATGTGTCCTTGTAAACCCGTGGCAGCCGGATGCCTGCCAACACGTCCGAGACGGAGGGGGGCAGGATCGCCATCGCTGCCGGCTCTCCGGGACTTTTTCACACCGCCGAAGCGAGCAGAGGATCGCCGCTTCATTTAGCGCGTTTTCGGCGGAAATGAAATGCGGCACGGAGGTGCAGCCCGGCCGGCCGGCCGCCCGCATCGCCGCGGGGGCCGCACCAGCTCTTTGTCTTCGTTAGGCAGGTGACACATCTACAAAACGGCGCCTTAACAAAGCCTCCATGGGGGTGTGCTTAAACCTTCCCTACGCAGATCTGATTTTCTTAATAAACTTGTTGTTGCCCTCATGTCTCCACGTCCCTTTCGCAGTTTAATGTTCTGGCGTGGGGAGGGCCACCAGGTGCAGGTCCATTTAGTGGCTGCCAATTCCCAAACCTCTCACACCATAAAAAAGCTCTCAGAAACACAACACCCGAAAGCTATACTTTTTGCCCAAGTAGCTCACAGCACAAGGCCGTTTCCAAAAACAAAATGGTGTGGTTGAGGGTATGCACCTTCTTACAGAACCCAGGGTCCAACAGGAGTTGCTACAGCCATGGTTATGACCCATTTCAGCCCCAACTGTTAATGGTTAACAGCAATAGCTGTTAAACCATCATATTGAATAAGAAGCTCCTATTATCCCACGGAAAGGATAAAGACAATAAAAAGTATAGTATAAATATATATATATAAAATAAGTATGTCCAGAACCCTGAGGAATACATAAGAAATAGCTATATTTCTTTTCCTCATTTGACCATTTTAACTTTGTATTACATGGGAATACTAAACCCAAAAGTCCATGGAGAGGTTTTGCATGTATGCTACTGATTAATTACCCATAACCAATGACAATAAACTATTAAAAGATGTGATTAAGAAGACGCTGGTTATGCTTTGATATATTCACCACAAAAGCAGCATTCACTATAAAGCTGGTGAGCTACATCCAGTTTTTACAGGAGGCTACTGCGAGTGCTGTAAGAGCTGTCAGTCGAGCACAGACATGAAGGGCAATTATGGCGTCAGCGTTTAACACGACACGGATCACAGCCTCGCACATCCCCACGCCGGCGGAGCATGTACGCGACACGGGTGAGCACCGTTCCTTCCTCAGTGATGTTTATTAAGTTGTATGATGTCAGGACATAATGTGGGATTTGAGTAGTGCCTTTATTTATTTCTTTATTTGTCAGGCAGGCAATTAATTTCCAGAACATCTTGATAAGAGCACGTTATTTTGTGACGAACGAAACTCCGTCGTGCAAAGTCGAAACCTTCAAAAACATAACTCAGTAAGACATATTCCGCAGCCTGACAAATTCCTTGTTATCAGTTCCACTGCTCGGGCTGTTTATGATTTTTTTTAAGCCTTGTTTCCATTTTTTTCGTCATTCAAGTGTGATTTCGGTCTCCCCCTCGTAGGGTCCCCATAGAATACCACAGCCTGCTGATGCCTTACCCCCGACTGTCCACACTGTTGAAACACCTCTGTTTACTTTGCAGGTCGGTCGCCATTAATAGCTGGAACCAAGCCCTGAGGCTCTATCAGTCCCCTTCAGCCTCAGAACAAGAGGGGATTGTCTAATTTGCCTGCAGCCTTAGCATAAGAAAAGAGGCTTATAGTTTCTCAGATGACACAGATTATGCCACTGGAGGAAGAAGGGGTAGGAGGGTTAATTAAATCAATGGAAGCTATTACGGCAATTACTGAGGAAAATGAGAACACATTGTATGGGGCTCAATACATTTAGCAGATGCTGTCAATCCCATGATCAAGGAGAGAGAAGAGTAATTTGCCTCTAAATTACAGTCACAGGTAGGGGTAAGAAACAGCAGGGCACTTCACGGAGCGTGCTGGGTTTCTGTGCATTCTCCACCCCCCACCCCCTTTATACCACGCTGGCTACACCTGAAGACCCCACACACCCCCTTACAGAGATGTCAGCGACATCAAAAGGAGTGTAATTATTGGTTTGCAGACAGAAAAGGAAGGAAAGCGTGCACGCGCACACAAACAGACACGTGCGTGCACAGCGCTAATGATTCATGGGGAGACCTCTGCTGGACCTCCTCCAAAATATGGAGGGAAACGAGTGGAATTCATTTGCAGGACATGCAATAGTCAAACAGTGCTCCGAAAAAGCGAAAGAGCAGCATTACTTTCAGGATAATCCCAAGATTTTCTATATGTTTGCATTTTGTTTATTTACCATGTACCATGAAATGGTTGGGTGCACAAAGGATTCTTCAAGCATCTTACAGGGAACATACTTCAGAACCAACATTAAATACCCTACTTGGTCTTGCTACCTTTTTTATTTAATTTTTTTTGTTATGTGCCCTCCTGTAATATATATGTCATTAATAACTTCTGACAGGCTGATAATTCAATTTTAATTCAGTGTAAGGTTGGACAGTCTTGCCCCTAAAAAGTGAGAAACCGTGAAAAAGAGTCAGTTTCCATCATCAGGAAGGAAGCAAGAGAGTGGACAGCATTATGTGTGCTCAACATACTTTCCTTACTATCACTCCTTCCTTACTATCACTATATGCGAAGTAGGAAGTAGCCACCCATCACCTGGGCACCCAAGGTGCCAATAATTCACCCTCTCACTGACTACAGCAATCACTGCCCAGACTGTATAGACTTAAATGTCACTACCTGTAGGATCTTGTGTCATTCCATCCAATAACTCAAAACCAAATGACTCACACAGGTTGACGCCCACTTCTCATTCCTGCTTTGGCAACATCTTTAAACTGTAGCTAAACAGTTGGCCCACAACTGGGCTGGTACATCCAAATGTGCTTAGCACTTCAGCAGATATTTCACGTCAGGTAGTTCCCATAGGGAGATCCTCATCTGCTTGGATGTCTTATCGATTCCTCTATGGAACAGCGTGGACTGTTTCAGGCGTCACTGTGTAAATAGAGTATTTTTTTTCCACTATGGTGACGTTAGCTCTCATTAACAAACCCTATGGATTGATTGGCTCAGGTATGCAGTTAATACAGACAGTAAGCCTAGATCGGACAGGATCTCAAAGATCATGATGCTCAAATTCAGGAAGCCAAAGTATTCTTTTATAGATGCTAAGTCAGAAATGTAAAATTTTAGTTGCTGTTTTTATGTAGTCAGTTCATTGTATTTATTTAACTGCTTATCTAATGCTCTTATTAACCTCCAAAATATATGGTTATATCAGTGCTTCTCAACTGACGTAGCCTCAGGTTAAACCACAACCCAAATTAAAAAAAAATTTAAACAAATTTATTTGCAAAAAAAAAAAAAGTGCAGTCATGATAAATACACTACAAACATTCCAGTAACAATAGCACAATGTGTTCATGCTCTGTTAAAAAAACAAAACAAAAATCAACGTTAGAAAAAAAATTCTAAACATTTTTTTTAACCACACACTTTACAATCCAGTTTTTGGTTGACATTACCAGTTCTGAAACAATGAGCTAGACAAGTCACTGGAATAACTTACACTGGAAACACTAATGCAGTACAGTCTTTCTGGGACTTTGTGTCCTCAGCCAGTGCTCCACCACTGGCTATAACCAAATTCATTCTCCAAATGTAGCAACCAGCTGGGATTTTGTACTTGCTATAGGAGGTGTGGGTTTGAGCTAGGTTGTTTGTTTGCCATTGCAAAATACCCTTGTCTGGAAAAAGCGAGAGTAACCCATTAGGTGCCGTGTGACGGCAGACTTTGCTTACCTCATAAAGTGTGATGACCCCGTTGGTCTCATTGGGTGCCTTCCACTGCATGAAGATCTTCTCTTCATATGGACTGCTCTGAATGGATTCCATGGGGACAGAGCCAGGCACTGAAAGGTGGGAGACATTTACACACCGACGTCAGTGCACAGTCCACAACCGGGATCACCTGGCTGAGCATCCAACCGCTGTGAGGCCACACATCTCACGGGTTTCCTGGGACGTCAACTTGTCATGGGAATGCAGTGGAATGTGGCAGTCTCAGCAGATGTCTTTATGCGGGCGAGACAAGATGGAGCCATTGAAAAACAGACCACTGGGACTCAAACATTATACACCCTAGTCTCTGAACCCCTCTGGGTCCTGCTAACCGTTACAAGCTGGTTGACACAACGGTAGAATAAGTCTGCCTCCATTAGAAGCAGGGAGAATTAAGCTATCTTCATTTGCCTAAAGGCTGACAAAAAGCAAGCTGTGGGCATAACTCTGAACCACCTCCCAACGTTGGGGAGATGCATGCTCCTTGGGGTATTCCTGCTAGTGCCATGCTCATTTAGAGAGGTGTAATGAATTTAATTTCTCACAATCGGGGAACTTGTAATAACGGCTTTGTTAAGAGGCAATTTACTCAAACTTAACAGGCATCTGTGGCTTGTTCGCTTCACGTGGCTCTTAAATTAATTGCAACAGTTGATGATGGAAGTGCAAGTAAATTAAATATGACAGACGTAAGCCTGAAAACCTTCCTTCAAGTTGTTTTGAACCTTCTTATGTTACTTCTTAAGTTACTTATGTTAGGCTTTTTATGGTCTATAGTGTTTGGTGATAAACTGGTTATCTCCAATGTTTAATCTTGTATATCTGGAATGACGATAATTGTTTAGATCACGTTTGGATACAAAAATGTGACTCGGCATCAGAACTTACTGGTCTTGGAAATCATATTCAATTCTCAAAACAATGGCAATGAATTAGATGTTACGGTTTCGCGCATCTTATCTGCGTGCATGCGTGAGCGCATGCATGTGAGGGTAAGGGAAACAGGATTACCGCAACAGATAAATGGCCATAGATCATGGTAATGAAAACTTGATTAACTTCTTGCAAAGACTGTCTGAATGACATGTTTCATAAAGCAGCCTCAAACAGCATTTCCTGATTTTACCCCTCCGAACTATAAAAACTCCCAACTGTTGGGGCCAACTCCCCCCAGTGAGAAATCCACAGACCTCACTTGAGGGGTGATGGGATTACTGATGGCACTAATCATTAATTCCTAATAATAAAGTTTGTTGGAATTCTCACAGCTGACAACCCCCCACCCACCCACCGCACACACACCCATTATCCAGCTTTAATTGGTCTGCATGTTTGATTAAATGGCATGAACTGCACACCACATTGTTCACAGGGATATTACATGGCATTGCGGTTCTTACGCAAAAGATGTTCCTTATGTTGAGGCTTGTCTCTGAATGCGGGCACATTGTCTGTTATTTTGCTTATGCCACGTCTGACCTTCTCGTTATGGGGTTGGATATTTATAAAATAGTGAAGCACAGGGAACTGCCTGGCTTCCATGCAGGTTTAAGCCCATGTGGCACCCTACGCAAGTGTCATTGCTGGCGCCCACTTAGAAGATGACACCCTATGTCGCCTAATGGGCTCACAGGCACTGTCTAGCCGTCTCCTTTTTTGATTCCGCCAGATGGAAAGTTGTAAAAGTCTTCATACATTTCTGAGACCCTTACACCCATGACCATGGCACAAAGTAAACTGCTCATATAAACATATTATGTTCTGAGAAACAAGTTTGCTCTACAGCAGAATGTCAATAATCCCTTTTAGTTCTGAGTAGGCCGCACTAACTGAAGGTCTCTGAAATAAATGCAAATCTATGTCTATTAACAGAGTTTATTTTTATTATACAGTAAAGTGGGGGATTGCTGACATAATATTTATTGGTTTCCATCTTTAAATTTTTTCAGGGGACCCAAAAGCCTTGGATGAGAAATACCGGTATGACATTTGCGTATTTTTAAATAAGGCATAGAAATGTGAGGGTCACGGCCCACGGTCGCAGACCGAACCCGTAAACACTGCCGCTTCCAAATTTTACTGGGTTTAGCATTTTCTAGGCACAGCATAACAAGAAGCCGAGACAATTAAAATGCTCCAAGAATGCTGAGCACAGCGGAACTCAAAAGCAACCACTGAAAGCGCGAATGCATTCATAATCCAGTTATGCTATTTATTCGAAATTTGCAGCCACTGTGGACTATGGAGTTTAGATTTTTGGGCAAAAAAAAATTTAATTCAATTGGAATCATAAGTACAAAATGTAGCATGCAAAAAAGTGAAATAAACTACTCATAATTATACACCAATTAGAAGCAGAAAAAACAATATACACACTGTGTACTAATTACAAAATGACTACCCTAAGATTAAAGTCTGCTTAATCAAAGGCAATAAAAATTTTCTAGACTAGGTAGTCTCTCATTCACCAGAGACTTCATTTGAAGTGTATCCGTTTCTTCATCTCACTGAAATACAGTGCATCTGTTATGATACGTAAATCAACCCGTTTTAGACTAATGATTTTGACAGTGTAGAAAAGCTTAAAAAAAGGAAAATCTATGCACCCCAAAGGATGTGAATCTATCTTTTTCCCTTGTGTGCATTAAAAGTAAAACATCTTTCCTTGATTTAGTGCCAGTGTAGGAGGCTGCTATTAACTTCAGACCCTGTTAACAAGAAATATGTTTTGGCCCAGTATATGTGTTTTTTTTCTTCATTTGTTCAACCTAAGATTTCAGTTTCTTGTTTACTGTTTTATTTTTTGATGTCAGGTTGGATGGACGCTACATGAAAAAAGAAAAAAAAAGAACCTGTGAACTGATTTGTGGTATAAACGCTGGTTTATTAGGTAAATATACAAGTGTTATGGGAGCTAATGACTTGAGGAGAATGTGGTCTCTAAATTAAGTGAGATTAAGACAAAAAGGGGGGTTGGGAAATACCAGATGTGGCTATCAGTCTCTCTCCACCACACTACCTTCTGGTCAATGTTTAGGCTTGTGGACGTTTTTTAGGGTCGAGCTTAACATGATGGGTGTTGGGTCTGTGAATAAAGCAACACCTAATATGAGGAAGCACTGGAATGGAGACTCCAGGATATCCTTTGATGTTCAAGTTTTGGTCGCCATGGACATGTGGTCGTTTCTACTCTTGCCGGACGCAGGGCATGCCACGCTTGGCGCTCACTGTCCTCTAGGGCTTCCACCAATGGCATAAGTTATGAGCACGTTCCGTACTGAGGGTCCCATGTTTCTGGCAATCGACAGTTGCCACCCTACCGTCCTCCTCGGTCTGCTTGACGATTTCCTCGCTCTCCTTGCGGCCTTCCGGATTGGCCAGCACCAGGCGGAGGCGTACGGTGACGAAAGGCCGCAGGCCACGCAGCGTGTAGTGCGACGAGGTCTGGATGAGCTCCTCGGCGGCAAAGTCCTGCTGGTTGAAGGCGTACTGGTACTGCACCGTCAGGTTGTAGCTGTGGCAGCGCGTCACGGCGTAGCCAAAAGTCTCCCACTGCAGGGTCAGCTGCCGCGCGCGGATGTCCACCACGTTCACGTTCTGGGGGCCGTGGACCGGATCTGGATGGTGGTGGGGGGCGTGGGGAGGGGGCGTGGAGAGAAGCCACTTGAGCAACGGAGACAGTTTGTTCATTCACATCAGGCTTCCTGGAAGTGCAGGCACCTTCTGAAGGCTCATCGGTATGCCACGTGTCTACGAGAGCCTCTGCAAGGCAAAGAGTTCCTGTGACAGAGCTGGCAGGAGGCACGGTTATCGCGGGGGGAGGGGGTTGACGGACAGCCAGGAGCAGTTAATACCACGGAGGGATCAGGGGGCCCTTAAGGTCTCATCCGTTGTAATCCGTGCCACAATAAAAACCTCATAAAAGATTGAGAAATACTGGATGGAGTTGCGATTTATTGGCATATTGACAGCATGGTAAAATATACAGACATTTCCGACATTTCCTTGACATTTTTAACTATACCAATGCGGATAGGATACTAAGAAAAAAACCTTTCAGTATGAGCCTCAAGGAAATTTATTTCAAAAGTAATAAATTTATAAGCAAAAAAGTAGGCGGCACCAAGGCTCAGTGGATGGCCCCGTTGCCTCATACCTCCTGGTTTTGGAGTTCAGCCCCTGGCTGTGTGTGTATGTCTATATGTTCTGCTTGAAATAATGTCTTTTTGTTGCTTATTGTGCCAAGTATCTAACCTGTGGGGAACTGGCAAGAGTGCATCGCTGTCTTATGGTCTGTGCTGTATCTGCTTCAGCCCACCCCCCAGACCCAGGTCTGCATAAGTAGTTGATGGGATACAAGTATGTTTTTTATCTTGAGCAAGTGGGAATACCATGGTAAAAGGCAAACAGGGTCCCATATGCCTGAGAAGGCTTTACTTTCTTGATAGTCGAGTAAGGGCATTAGATAGCATACAGACAGGCACTCTGTGTGCGCTCCAGTGGACCTCGAGGGAGTTGGGTATAAAACACTTCCTTTCAGAAAAAGCACGTCGAGGGCGACTGCCAAGGCAACCAGCAAACCAATAATCAGGCCCACAAATTATCGTCATCCACTACTGGACGGGGAGTGACAGTAAAAATGACTGAACGGCGGCCGTGGTGCCAGGCTCGGATCCCAAATTTAAATGAGGGCAACCTGGGAAGGCGTCATGAGGAGACTCGAGTCAGAGTGAAATAAATACATCAACAGCGAGGGATGAAGTCTAGACCTAGTCACACTCAGAGAGTGCATCCGTGAACACACGTGAAACTAAAGGTTTTTAGCTTTGAGCTTTAAATGGAACCCTGGCGACCAAAGCAATTTGTAATGAATGCGCTGGAACATTATGGCGATCAAGTAGCTGTCTAGTTTCATTGAACGTGACTAACATTAATCTTAAGTAATCTGGGCTCACATTTTTGGGAGCAAGTCTAACTCACTTATCCAAATCCTTTGAATCCAAGACGGGCAGCTGACTGGCTGGCGGAATTTGCCAATCCAAATGCAACATGTATGTTTCCTAGGCTTTCTGCAAGCCGGTACCAAGACTGAGCTGCATGTATCTCGGCGGCCATGAGGGCAGTTACCTGTGCATTGGTACCCTGTCTGTGTTTCCCATTTGCCTGGAGAGCCAGGAGGTAAGGAGTCCAGTGGGCTGCGGAGGCCATTGAGACTGGATGGGGTGGGGTGGGGTGGGGGGGGGTAATGTGCCAAGGGCGGGACCAGTCGGCACCCTCTGTGAGGGGGGCGGTGGGGATCAGGACTCCACGCAGCGCCTCCTGATCGATGTGCACGGCGCAAGATCATTAATCCAGGACTTCAGGGAGCTCCGCGGAGGAGAAAACGGGACGGAAATCAATCATCCTGTCCCCCCGTCCCCCCAGCACCCCCACCCTTGATGCCGCCCCAACCACATTCATCACGCCACACTCTACAAGCAAGCAGGAATCTACCAGCAATAAACATATCAATGGCCATGAAGACAATTGCCACCCGCTTGGGTTCCCTGAAGAAAGCGATCCGGAAATGAAAGAAACAAAAATAGAAATAGAGAATAAGCCAGTGTCACTCTCCACCAGCCGATTCCCCTCCCTAGAGTCCAAGCTCTACAGATTATTTATCCATTTCCCTAATTTTTTTATCCAAATTTAACTATTAAGGAAAGACTTCCTGACACAGGTGTGATTCTTCAGATTGTTCTGTAACCTATAAATTGGTCACACCCAACCAAGCACAGCAATTCTGCATGAGTTAAAAAACAAATTTGTGTGATTTTAATTTACAAGAAATTCATTTCGAGGTTTTTTTTTTTTCAGACAGACTAACTAGCGTGACATATGGTGACTGTTTTCATTTTGAATATGCACAGATCTTCAAGTTCATCTAATGAAATCATTATACTCAGTGAATAGTTCACGTTGGAACTGATCCATGTCCTTGCAGGGAAGACTGTGTTTCCAGTGCTCTGAAGTTGAACTCCAAAGTGTTGCTTGTATTTTGTTTACCACACATAGCACATTGCGGTGACTCAGTGGGTAACATCTGGCCTAAAACCACAGGACCAGGGTCAGGTTTATGCTCCCACTGTGCTCTGTCCAGGTGTCTCCTGCCTTGTGCCCTGTGGTCCTTCTGTAAGCTTTTTTGGACTATAGAAGATTTCCATTGTATGTTTTTTTTCCTACCAAGCATGGCAATGCAAGAACAACACTGTTTTACGACACTGGCAGTCAAAGCCCACACGACACCCTGCAAACTTCACTGCCTATTTTCACCCTGTACTCGGGGGGGGGGGGGTGGGGGAGTGGTAAGTAGCCATCTAGCAGATCTGCAAATATCACAAATACATCAGTAGGCAAATCCTAAATTTCAGAAACCAGGATGACCAGCCACCGAGACAAGACGTTTCAAATGACTGAAACTGAAGGATGACCGTGACCATACTAGCCGGTGGTGTCAAATGTGGCCTTTATCGAGATATTGTTAAAATGCCAAGATGGCCATTTGTGGCAACAGCACAGAGGGCTGTCAGAATCATTCAGGCTCCACTGACAGTGGCTTGAGCGTACAACAGAACCCAGGCTACTGCAAGAAGAGCAACCCTCCAGTGACAAGCATGCGTGGGGCCAGTGTACCAGTGTACCAGCCGCAATGCAGAAAATGCAGAATTGCTGCCACTTGGCAACAGGCGGGATGTTTAACGGTTTTCAGAGGTGGGTAATTCAGGTTCAAAGAGTAAAAATCCAGACCAGGATTTTGTTTCATCCAACCAGTTGCATATTAAGAGTCTCAGTCACAGAGTGCTCAACTAGTTGGTAGAAACAAAATCCTGGTCTGGATTTATACTCTTTGGACCTGGATTACCCACCTCTGACAGTTTTCATTCTGCATCGGCATGTTTTGCCATTTTCCTTCCCTCACGACAACACGTCTTTCGGCTTGGGGCCATCAGCCAAATCGCACAAGGCCGAAATCCACGATGCCGATAACGAGGAGATCCCCCCGATGAGGCCCTTTCTGATTGGCCTTTCTTCCCTTGCTCTGGCTAGATGGGTGATTGTAAATGAATTCCAGAAGTGATGATGGAGCGTGGCTATCTCTTAGAGGCGGCAATGGCGTAAATGGTGCCACAATAAATATCTCCTCTGGCGCGGACATGCCTGATTGCATTCCTTATGCATACATTGATCGACGGTGCAATCTTCCACGTTTCCTATGAAATATTACATCGTGACCATTTGCTTTCAAGTGAAACACAAGAAAGAGAGGAAAAGAGGATACGATTCACCTCACGTAAGAGGTATTATCATAAGATTATTCTGGCCAACTTCATACTTTACATGAGGAGCTGTCTTTGCGGAAATTACCGGAGAACTGCCAGACTTTAAACAAAAAAGCCTGATTTTTTTTCCCTCCCCTGCTCAGTACTGCCATCGCTCCCCCGACTGCACCTGGAGGATATTAATGGATTAAGGGTTCAGAATAAAGACAGAAGACAGGCAGCATGGAGCAAGTAATCATCCTGCATTAGGAAACAGGGAGATCTGAATTCAGCAGATCTCAAATTTACACCAGGATTTTCCCGAAGATTTGTAGATCAGTGTTTCCAGTCCACGTTTTTACTCACTCCCAGCTCCCTGCCAGACATCCACATTTTTGCTCTCCCCCAGCTTCCAGTAAAATGTAGACTGTCTGTGGGTTCCCAAGGACTGGATTGGGAAACATGGGTCCACAGAAAGCATTTAGAAAAAAACAAGCTAGAGTAACTGCGGAAATGATCCCCTGACCACTTTCGAGCTGCTCACTCACAAGAGCTCCATTGTACAGGCGCATCCCCAAAGGGCAGGTCCCTACAGAGGAGTGACACACAGCCTGCAGGGATGACATTGAACAGGTGCTCCCCTGTCGTCTTTTGCTCTCCCATTATCAGGGTGAGCAATTGAAGGCCCCCCTTTTTACTCCACATAAGCAACATCGACCCAGGGGCTGGCTTCAGGAAGGACAAACAGCACCGGTGAGCCACAGACCTTACAGAGTCTTGTAAGACTCGCTCACGGGGAGATGCACCGAGCCAAGCGATGGGGGGGCAGAAGTGGGAGACAAAGGTGGACACGATTCTGTTCTTCATCTGGTGCATTGATCTACTACTGTCATTCACTTGTCTAGTACTACACGTGTGGTTATAGAAAATGAATCACCACCCTTCTGACCAATCAGATTTCAGAATTCAACAGCGCTGCGGTATAAGGGCCAATAAGAATGTGGTGGAGCACATGGGCCTCTGTCATGCAGCAGAAACAGCCTGGTTTGAAACAGTACCAAGGTACTGCGCTCCCACCGGTCAGAAGTGTAAGACCTCATAAACGCAACGGCGGCAGCAGCGTACCACTACTGGAATCGCACGTCCTTTGCGAATACATCGTTAAAACGCGCCAGAGGGGATTCACCCCATTAAATCACCCAGAGGAAGGGTATTACCATCAAGAGAAGGCCGTTTCCCATCTTATGCTTCTTTATTACTCAATATGCAATCTCGTGTGATGCTGAGCGATTCACGGCACTTCATAAAAGGCCTTCGGAAGACACCGTGCGGCACAAGCTCGTAAACATGCATGTGTATTACGCTGCGTCCCCATATAAAGGAACAGTGTCTATTAAAAATACATATTCATGGAAAAAATCAGCCCTTGATCTCCAATTTAAGACTGAAGAAGCTGCATAGGTTTGCATTTTGCATGTTTACAACTTTTATTACAAGGAGAACTACAAATAAATTCAAAAAGCTTTCAGTCAGGAAAAAACTGTTTCCTCGACCAACAAACTGGGTCAATTAAAACAACCTTTGAAAACATCTCTCTTCTGCATTTTCCAGACTAACTAACCACATGTGAGAGAAAAAGCCACTGTCGCACCATTGGTACAGGACCCCATGTAAGCTGCCTTCACCCACATGTAAGATTAGACAAGATAATATAAGATAAGATAGATCTTTATTGTCCCTATTACAGAGACAGTGAAAAACAGTTTAGCAGCTCCCTGTTTAGCAACATTTTTAAGCTAAGATAATTAATAAGAACAACACACAAAAAGGGAAAAAAATAAAATAAAAAGATGTGTGTAAGCATGTAAGCCAGCTTCACCCTATGTGCTATGGTGTCAGGCATTTCTCACTGCTATCCGCACCCAGGGGCAGAGGTCTGACCCCTAAAAACACAGCGCAATTAGGCAGGCTGCTCACCGAAGAGGAACAGACAACAAAAGGGGGGCTAATTACCTGACAGGACCATCTCCCTGCGGCTCACAGTCACCCAGCTGGAGACCCTGACTTTAAAACCAGGTCAGATCGATAGCCAAATCGACGTGCTCACCTGTTCTGTTTACAATATATTTCCGTTCCAGACTAATAACCATCCCATTTTGTGTTATTAATCCGAACAAAGAACAACTGCTGAGTTTCCATCTCCATTTGCAAATAAGAAGTTCCTTTTTTTTGCCTCCCCAACAGTGAAGGGGGCGAAGCAGAACGAATATCAATGTTTCGTGTCTGACAGCCTGCCACTAAGCTCACTTCAATCACCGTTCTTCGCTGGGGTCAGAGGCTTCGGCCTTGTGTACAGACATTTATTAACCCACCCACGATAACAACAACAGCAAAAAAAAAAAAACTGGCTCACAATCAGTGAGATAACTGCTACAAAACTCTTCCAAATGTGGTGTTTCCAAAACATTTAACGGCCTGCTCCTTGGGGCTTTGAAATAAAGGTAACGCAGCACATATCTGGATCCTGAGGTTAACGCTTAGAGACAGTGTAAAGAGGAGCAGAGCTATCTGCTACAGAGCAAGATTAATAAAAACAAAAAAAAAAATCAGACGCGGAGGCGGTCCTCAGTAGGCCTCCCCGAAACAGGCAGATCCTTCTTGCTGTTATGTTCCTCTCACCAGAGGCTCGGGCTGAAAATGCAATCACCCTTCCACTCAGAATCAATCAGACCTGCACTCCTTCCAATAATTTACCCCCACTGGTAGAAAACAACTTACTCACCCCCAGCTGGATAATGAGTTCTCACAATAAGGATCATGATACATCAAACGACTGTTGCAAGAATTTCAGGTACCTTCTTAAATTCCACAAAATAAGCTGTTATATTCACAAGCCCAGTCTTGGGTGGGGGAGACGGCATGTTATGTATACCGAGGGTGGGGACCATAAAGATGGCATTTAGTAATAGATTTCTCTGTCATCCATATACACCAGAAAAAGTTCCCTGAAAGCAAAACAACAGTTAAAAGAATAACTGGATATGTTATTTCCACCTGATCGAGTACTCACATAGAAGAAGATAGACTGTCATTAAAATAAAAGCTTTTTGGAACACGCTGATGTGCGCTGAAATTTATAAGCATGTGGGCAATAAATATCCACTTGATACCACTAGCACACAGCAACACAGAGCTAAGAGTAACCTTACGCAACCAAAACATGTTAGCATCCACTAAAACCCATGCTGCTGTCTATCTATCTACCCATCCATCCATCCATCCATCCATCAAAAAAAAAACTCACTTAAATGTTCTTTAAACTGCGTTGTTCACTCAGTCAACGCAATCAATTTTCAATTAATGTGACGATAATGTCACTTTAGGGCTGTGTCTTTGCGAAGTTAATTTTAGACATATGATATAATGAGATAAATAGCTATGAAATTACAGAGATGAGCCAGTAAATTATTCTGTGGAACATAGTATATGGAAATGTGGACTCGTCTAACATTTTCAAAGTAAATTGCAAGTGACATTTTAATTAAAAGTTACAAAGGTTACAGAAGTGTTATTCCGTCACCACCTAGCATTTTATTTATTTGTTTATTCATTTATTTGATTCGGTTTATCTGCTAGGGCCAAACAGCATCTTATGTTTCCCCAGAATTTGTCTCCAAGGCAAATCTCATTGCAAGGTTTTCCATCATTGGCAAAACCGTTCGCTTAGACACAGTAAAATGACGCTAATGCAACAGAACATCCTTATCAAAAGTGACCTGTGTCGCGCTCAGCAGCACTGACCCCTGACGCCCGTAGACAGTGTTAGACTGGCTCAGAGCTTTCATGTCACGCAGCACCAGCCCGTCCAACACAGGCTGCATCTGTGCAAATGTAAGGAAGCAGCTGCAAGAGAGAAAGACCAGCCTTGGCTTTATTTGGGAGGAAGAACCCAATTTATTTGGGCAGCACTGAGTGCAACAGGCCAGTATTACCTTCTGAAAAGTTTACGTCTGTCGAGGGCACAATTTAGATGCATTATACGTTCATCTATCCATTTTGCTTTGGACTTATTTTGAGCTACATCACATGGGGGTTGGAAGCTTATCCTAGTCAGCACTGGGCCTCACTGGAGGGGACCCCAGCCCAGCCCAGGGCACATATATTTATACAGTATGGGCAATTTAGAGATCCCACTTTGCCTGACTGCAAACCGGAAACCCCCACGCGACATGGAAGGGAGAGCTAAGTCCACACATGCGGCGTGGAGGAGGGATGCAAACCCCCAGCCCTGAGGCATTACTGCTCCTGCGCAGGGCTACTCTGCCACCTACAATATGTTCAAATTAATAGATACCATTTCAGTGAAAGCTGTTAACACTCATTTTCCCACCATCAGCAGAACTTTGATTAAAATAGCAAATGAAAATTGCCATGATGCTCCGTCCAGATGCTGACATTATCGTCACATTAATTGAAAATTGACTGCGTTAACTGGGTGAACAATACATTTTAAAGAACATTTAAGTGAGTTATTTTTCTTGCTACAACCAGGGTTGCCAACTCTCATGCCGTGACACTCACGCATTCTGACTTTCATGCTCACGCAAGAACTCTCATGGAAAACTGTTAGAGAATTATTCCATTCTAAACCCAAAATTAACTCCATCAAAAGCTTTGGATAGTTTGCAAACCCTACAGACTATTTAGTAAAACTGTCACATACATGTAAATGCATGTGCAGACATGTCTCGAGTAGAAAATCCCATGCCAGGCAGCTGACCAATAAATAAATAAATAAACAGACGATAGATATATAGATAGATAGACAGATAGATAGATAGATAGATAGATAGATAGATAGATAGATAGATAGATAGCTAGATGATAGATAGATAGATAGATAGATAGATAGATAGATAGATAGATAATGTATATGAAATTCGCCATGATGCTCCGCCCAGATGCTGCCTCCCCACTCACACACACACGCGCGGGCGCACTCGTGCACACACGCAGGACAGACCAACCACAGTGAGCCAGGAAAATCCGAACGCCACTCCGTCCTCTTTTCTCCGGTAGTTCCGAAAGCGCTTTCCACTGAGCCCCCTTTGATCACCCCGCACAGGAGACATTTAGCCGTCAGCTATGAGACGGTCTTTTATCCTCAGTGACATAAATCAATGGGCCGCGGGAGCCGCCACCCCAACCGCGGTTCGCGAGCGGAACACTTAACACCTAATGTGAAGGCTAGGGGGCGCTGACATGCCTGGGCTGCGCAGAAAATGCTAAATGCATTAACATAAGTGAGTGGACAAAAAGTCTGGAAGCACTTTTTATTTCAAAAATAAATGTATTCTATGATGTGCCAAAAAATAATAATAATAAAATAGACTCAGAGAAACACTGCCAAAATATAATTTTGCGCAAGGCAATTAACTAATTTGGTGATTAATGCCAATGTGCTGTATGTTGTCCTTTGCAATATCAATGGCTAATAGACACCTTCCAAAGAAATGGCCTCCATTTTGGTTATCCAACTTCCTATTCCGCAAGGTCATGCCCTTTTAAACAGAATAGGCTAAAACTCACAGCGTGAGGGGAGCATCGAATGTTTGCATCATCATTTGCTGCAAACACGACAAAACCATTCCAATATACAGTCCAGAGAAACATTAGGTGGAGCAAAACATTTTTTACTTTTTAATTTACCTTTAACACAAATGATATTCAAGTTTTCTATTTCTTTTTTATAATGAATCCTCAGTTTGGTTTATCTATTTGCTATCAGCATATTACGTTAAACCGAGACCCTTTTCTTCCAACACTGAAAGGAGAAGACAAAAAAAAAACAGCATTACAGCCTGTTATTGATGTGCCCGATTTCTCTGAAAATTAGGCCATTAAGCATTGCAATTTGCAAGGCCTCGTCCTAAATGAGACACACTCCGGTCGCCGGACTTTTCACAGCTCTAATGAACCAGAAATTGGGTTCTGATAGTTTCAGGACAAAGGACCAGAGTAAGGCAACGCATTTGAGACCAAATTAGAAAACATTTCCTCTAATAAAGACCCATTATTCGTCAGGGGCTAGGTGCACCGCGAGGCTATCTGAATGACTCTTTGTGCCTTTGAGATAAAAGACTTCCTATCACGTCTGTAGAATCTAACACTGCCTGGATTGCTGTACCCAGCTCGCACCCGGGGCCTGTAATAAGGGCTCGTTCACAGCATCAGGCCATCCTCAATTAAACAGGAAAGTGCGTTGTCTGACTGCATTGGTGTCACTGAGGTCTCCGCTCCAAAGTAGCAGAGCTGGTGCAGCGTTTTGGGATGGCACCACATAAAGATGCAAAGTGATTCAAGTTGATTTCCAGAAGGGGAGAAGAAATCCAGAGTTCAGAGGCAGTTAGGACTCCATAGAGTCACCATAGAGTTTCAATATGTGCCTATGGTCATTCAGCGCTCGTTCGGAATGAAACCGTGTGCTTTTCGCACTATCCATCCATCCAGCCATCTTCCAACCCGCTTTTCCTATCAGGGTCGCGGGGGGTCCGGAGCCTATCCGGAGCTACGGGCACGAGGCAGGGAACAACCCAGGATGGCGGGCCAGCCCATTGCAGGGCACACTCACACACCATTCACTCACACAAACACACCTACGGGCAATTTAGGAACTCCAATTAACCTCAGCATGTCTTTGGACTATGGGGGGAAACCGGAGTACCCGGAGGAAACCCCACAATGACACGGGGGGAACATGCACACTCCACACACATGGAACTGGGCAGGATTCGAACCCCGGTCCCAGAGGTGTGAGGTGACGGTGCTAACCACCGCACCACCATGCCGTGCTTTTCGCACTATTTAAAGTATTAATTTTTCAATTATTCTTTAGTAATACTACTCAATGGGGTATAGCAGAATTCACCTTTTTTATGACACCACTAATCCCCATAAGAATTATATCCACTTTCATGATTCCGTAGCAATTATGTTCACACAACATCACTGTATTTTCCCGCTGGTTTCACACGAATCACTCATCCAGAAGAAGGCATGACTTTCCGCAGAATGTTTTTACTACACACGAAACAAATTGTCTCGGTTGTTATGGCAAATCTACAACACCTCGTCTATGAAATATTGTGTCGAACGTGTTCATTTTCGATGAAATTTTGCAGGACGGACAGCTGCTTTTAAAGTACAAAAGTGTTGCCAACCTCAGAGCTAAGTTTGCTCATAGATTTTAAAAAATGCATAGTTTACTAGACAAGTTTCAGGAGAGAAGGTTCACATTCACTTTTTGGAACTAATAGTGAGTCTAGAACCTCACCCTGTTGGCCAAGTGCAATTTCTTCAAAAGTCAAAGTCAAATGACAGGAAGCCCGCTAAGCACTAAGGTATGCACCATGCAGCCCCACGGGTTTCTTTAAAGGGTTACAAGCTTCAAGGTTACAAACATTAAACATCACCTCACAAAAGTTAAATATCACCTCACTGAGCAATTACTAATAAAAACTATAATCCACGAGGGATTTCTGCATTGACCTTCTAAGACAGATTGTTCATGCACTTATAACAAAGGTAAAAAACAAAGATAAAAAAGCAGATAACTTATTAGCCTGGTAGTTACAGCACAAAGTCAAATATTGTATACTTTTTCACAGGGGTGCCGATACAGATTTTTGCCCACCTGAAAGCATATCATATTGCACCTCCAACCCAGACCAATTAAATTATGCTCCAGATTTTTTAGGGCGCCTGTCAGTACGGGGGTCTTGGAATCAGTTCAGTTCGGTTCAGTTTATTTCGAAAGCACATCTCATACAACCTAAGTTGACACAAAGCGCTATACAAGTCAGAATAGCAAAAAGGAGACACACAACATCTTGACCCTAGACAGCTCCTATATTGAATCAAAAGGCAAAGAACAAAAATGAATTTTTAACCAAGCTTTAAAGGGAAACAGTGTTGGAGCCTGCCGAATATACAGGGGCAATTTGTCCTATACCCCCCCCCCCCAGCACACCAGCTTTTACGTGCCTTCAAGATTTAATTATCTAAATGCATTTACTATTATTTACACGTTGTGTCTTTGAATTCTTTGTTTCAATTTACACACTTATAGTAGAATGCATTTAAATCCTCTACAAACACACACAGGTACTATTATATGGATTACATAGTGTAAATGTGAATATCCTTAATCTTCACTCAATCAGTGGAATTCGTCAAATTCAATCAGTCTGTGTTAAATCCTTGTTTAGTCTGTCATGCATTGTTAGACATTCTACAGCGAGGAATTGCCAATGGAAGCAAAAAATATTTCTCAAAATTGGATGACATGAGTTACACAAGGGATCCTTAGCATTCCCCTAAACAGGCAAGGAAACACAAGCACAACACTGCACTTCTGAACAGGTACTGAGCTGCATGCTCTTGTTTGAGCACTAGGAAAGGAGGGAATAGCATAAAACCAAGGCTGAAGTAGAGCACAGGAGACTAAAACCATCAGCCATGACCACAGAACACCTCGAGAAGGTAATTTTACGTAGCGGGGATTGATTAGTGGGAAAAACCCCAGGCGTGCCGAGGCTGCTTGTACCGCATGAAGGGCCTTGGATCAAAAATGCATGTTCATTCCTCCGCATACTGGCACCAGGACGCCAAGGTCGACATGAATCTTCAAATACCCACCGTACCGCCTGGGAAAACGACATCTCCCAACCCCCCCGCCCCGTGTGTGGGAACAGACTGGGCCCAGAAGCTAAGAGCTGGCGGTGCTTTGCTGGTCCAAAGCTCTGACCTTGAGGCCAAAGAGGCCTAGCCTACAAGGAGCCAAAGCATGGAGGATGTAGTTCGGACACGGGAGCCGATCCCACATTGGCTGATCTCACACACACCTGACCACATTTTCCTTCTCATTAATTTAATGGTACTCAAATTAAAAAACAAAAAAAAAACCCACCAATTTCCAATTTAATTGGCTTAATAGAAAAACTGGGTAATTAGCAACCACAAACGGGGGCTTTATTTCCATTCCTTTTGACCGGGGGACATGCCAGCAGGACATGGATGGGCTGGTAGGCAAGCGTTGTCTCACAGGGCGTTTTGGAATGAAAAGTCAGCCAAAAGAAGGGAACCTCTGATTTCTGGGCAGCAGGGAATCATTTGTACAAATAATTGCCATTCCACACGGGATGTTTCTCCGAGAAAAGGGCACAGGGGCATCAGGAAAGAAAAAGAAGGAAACACTGGCATTAGGCGGCTTCTTTCCTTTGCGATCTTTAATTCAGCATTTGTTCCCATTTCCGGTGGATAAGATTTATTTAACTTCAACATCTTTAGCCCCAGATTCAAGGGCAGTAATTCCAAGGGTATCATTCCAGACGCGTTCATAAGGACAGGACCTGGGATATCGCTTCACATGCTTAGCCGTATAACTAAGAAGGAGAAGTATTTTATAAAGAAATACACCTAAATGCGGCTTTATCTCTGCAAGCGCAAGGGAACTTCACCTAAATTTCATATTATCACTTCTCCATTAGGTCCTGTCTGTCTTAGAGGGAAGATGAACAATCCATGGGTATCAAGACACCCAGTGATGGAGAAGTAACTTAAAAACAGATAATCATCCGTTCAAAATTTCACGCATCTTGAACACTGGGGCATAATTTTTTTCTTTCTTTCACCATGCACCTGAGACCGTCAATTAGATGTTACTGCTGAAGTCTTAATTCCGAGCCAAAATCAGAATAGTACAGTGCTATAAATCTGGGACGTGAATTGAACACGGAAACAGATAACACATGAGGCAAACCTACCTGCTTCTTTTTTAATCTAAATTCTGCACTGGTGAAAACATAAAGAACAGCAATATGTTACTGATGGATAAACCCTTGCAAGGACATGAAATAATATATATTCACATGCACTGCATGCGATTAAGAATGTCTCCAGGCAGAAAAAATGTAGATATATATGTGTATGTGTGCGTATATTCATCATATATATTTTTTTGGGTCAGTATATATATGTATGTTAGTATGTGTGTGTGTGTATATATTGCAAAAATCTTCATCTGATACAAAGTCAAATCTAGATCTTAGTGACAGGACACATTAATTCCAGAGTGGAGGCTATGACTCTTTAGGGCAATAAGTCGATCAGAAGTATCACCAACTTATTACAAAGCGACCCGAACTAGGGGGACCCAGAAGCACAGAACTCATAACATATTATTTCCTTCATCTTCAGGCCCACACAAGTGAACGAGATTTATTATAAACTCTGGGGTAGGACAATAATAATAAATCCTGTTTAGTTTGAGAGCCAAGCGAGAGTCTATAGTCTATGGATCATTTATGCTCAAGAAAAAAAAAAGAACCATTCCCCCGCTAACAAATCTTAGGCACTGTGGGTGCGAGCTGAGAAAGTGTGTCGGCTAGAAGAATGACTGGGGGACATTATGGGATGCTGAGACGGGGAAGGACGCATCCTCAGATTCTCTTGTTTAGTGATGGGTAGCTGCCAAATTTGTTGGCCGTGACTGGGTGCACTGTGCTGTATGGTTCTGAACAGTCAGACAGTCAAGCAAGTATAACAATTAAAGGCAACCTGTTAGCCTTTATAAGCCAGCAAGGACAGCTATTCCAAAGGAACAGTCCATCCACTGCTTAGCAAACTATCCAGTAGAAGGTCATGGGGAGCAAATGAACCATGTATAATTAAACCAAAAATCATACTCATTTTCTAAGCAATTAATTGAAGTGATGTGTTAAAGAGTGGGAGGCAGAAGGGTTCCGAATACAGAGGCACAAAATCTGTTCCGTCAAAAACATCCTGCCATGCGACACACTATGTGAGATTTCAGAATCTTGCGCAAAAGGGTTTAATGCAGCACCTCGTCTCCTTCAAGAGCAGCTGCTTCTTGCTCTTTCACAGAACAGATCATACCCGCAAACTTGGGACCGCCGGTGTCCCTCAGTCGGCAAACGGCGCACAATGTTCCCGTCAGTGCCCAGATCACAATGACCCACGCCGGCCGGGGAGTCACTGAAAATAGATGGATCCTCTCGAATAGAAGGATAGAAAATAAGAAAGAAGACAAATGAGGCACCCAGCCAGGTTGTAGCCCGACCTATGCTTTGTGGTAAGGAACAGACGATGCCTGAGTAAACAGCCACAGAGGATGGATGGATGGACAGCGCACGTGCTCCCTGATGTGAACCCAGACTACCTGGGATGGAGTGCAGGCCTTCATCGTCTCCTTCATGGGCGAGGGCAGACAGTTGGACTGAGTCCAAGGGCAGAGTGACCCCCGCTGCTTTTCCAGTGGCGCTACAACTGCCAAAGAGGCTGACGATCGCCGACTGACACCCTCCCCCCGTCCAGCCAGAAGCGGGACGCACCTGCCGGCTCTAATCTGCTCGCGCCCCCTTAGTGCCGCTGACAGGCATACACCACGCCGCTTTGGGAAGAACACGTGTTCTTTCTGCCCAGCTTCACACCAGCACATGTCTCTCATCCGCTTCACCTCCATCCCCGCATCCCTTACCCCCCTACC
>JAODKL010000128.1:965401-987604 GCA_026780765.1 Petrocephalus schoutedeni
GGGGGGGCAGCACCGATACCGGATACCGGCATCAGGTATCGGGCCAATACTGCGCTCATATGATACCACTCAATTGCGACATTCTGTTAAAACTTAAAGTCGCAGCGTGCTCAATCAGATTTTGGCATCTGAGAGATCTGAGTGAGAGATTCGTCAGCCGGAAAAATACTCAAGAATAAATGCAGAGAACACCGACACTGGCAAATTAGCAAGTATACGTAAGGATGTAAACAGTTTGGACATATTTTAAGACATGCTGTATTTAAGGGACGATGACAGAAGTAAAGCAGACTGTAAGCTCTGTTTTGCTTAAGTGTCAAGAGGAGCAAGGGACAGCACATCATTTAACATGAGCAATTTGATCAAAGATCTGAAGTCGCACCAGAATGCAAAGTCCACAAAGTATGCCAACGCTAGCAGAGGAAGACCGCAACAACAAACTTTAGCGCAAATCTTGGAGAAGCAAGAGAAAATGAAACTGAAGCGTTATTGATACCTATACATACAATAACTAAATAAATTATTTGATATTAGATATAAATAAAGTTTACTTTCCTCTCACTTCACCAGCATTTGCATTCATAGCGCTGATAGGCTCCTGGGAAATTCAGGGAAATTATGATTGGTTGTGGAGACTCAGAGCAAACGCATCCACCAGGTCCTAAGCAGTCCTGATTATTTCCAAATGTACAGAATGCGTGCACAATGACCACATTTTAAAAGTTAAAGTTTAATGTCGGTCTTACCAATGTATTGTGGTTCACCTGGGTGTATGGAACAGAACAGGGTGTACCGAACGGTTCGAAAAAATACCAAAAACCGTTGCACCGTCGACACCCAAAGCCCAGGTCTTGGTGGCATGACAGAAAAAAGGGATCCCGAGCCCAAAAAAGGGGTCAAAATCACACCGATTACACAAAATTTATTGAGGGGCTACCCCTCTACTCAGGGAACTTTACCAATCATTGACAATCACGCTCAAGTACTTGAGAGGTATATCCCACCCCCATCCCCAGCTGGAGCACCTGCACCTCAAAAAGACTTGTTACTGCCATACACCTGCCATACAACTCCTTCCTAATATCACACCTCAGTCAGCTTCTCGAGAGAACTGCCAGCATTCCACAACTCCACCTGGTGGACGGGTGTAGAATAGCAGAGCTCCACGCTGCAGAAATGCAGGTCCTCGTTGGAATGTTGGGCCCCAGAGCATGGTTACAGACAGCTCTGGCATAAATCTAAGCTTCCCACTCCGGCTGTTATTACAGTATCTCCACCTAACCCCCCCATCCAAATCAGTTGCTACTGTGTCACCTCCCAGCAATGACATATGGTTGTTAGTGTGCATGGGGATAGTGGTGTCTTTCTCAACAAAAGACAAAGCAGGCCTCAGAGAGAGAGGATAGTGTTTTTGGATCGACACAGCGTCAGGGCGTCCACCAAAAGGTTCAGAAACACACATTTTTACGACATTAATAAATAAACTCCACCCTAAACAGACCAAAAGCATAAATACATTATCTCCTTCTGGCTAGGGTTAGAGACTGTGGTGACGTGGGAGCTCTCTCCTCACAATCACAAAATTATAATAATTACAACCATCATTTTGGTATATTAAGTCTTTCAGTCTGGGGCATCATTTCTAGATGATTTTGTTTATTGCAGTTAGGTTCAGTCCATTGGCAGTACGCTGCATATGGACCATTACATACAGTTTTAAGACTTTTTCTTCCGCTTATCAATGTTCAACCATGTGTCCAGCACAGGGTCACAGGGCTCGGCCCAAAGCTTGTCCCAGGCTGCACAGGGCACCAAGCTGGGCAGCATCTGGAGCACACACTCTGGGCACTTTAGAGAAGCCAGATCATACGTCTGCGTTCATGCTGTCGGGGGGGGCATCCCCAACACAGGGAGAAGAGAGCAGGCGAGAGGAAACGGCACCGGGTTGTACAGCATAGGTCATGAAAGCATTGTATCAGTAACCAAGAAGATGCATCCCGCTTACATCAAACAGGGGCAGATTTGTCCAAAATTAGCCCAGACAGATGGATTTTGACTTTGGCCCTAGCTGGCATCGTCTGGCATCCGGTTTAATGGCATCCGGTACGACGAGTAAATACTGCATTCGGAGTGCCGTCCAAATGTCAGGACGTCACTTTCTAGACTTTTCCTTTGACCGTGTCCCAAAAAAAGAGAGAAGCGGGGGCAGAGCCGGAGCCCGTGGAATGATCCGAAGTGCGAGATGCCGGCGCTTATTAATCGTGCCATTGTAGCAAATCGACTGAGAGTCAGACCACGTTCCTTTGTTTGCTCCCGTTTAGTGTAATTTTTTTCCCTGGACGTCCGCCAGATGGGCTGCCAGTTGTTAGGCAGGGGGGATGTGTCTGGGAAAGTCGTAAAACCCCCGACCAGAGTAACATGAAAGACAGCACATAGGATGAATCCCAAGGAGATTTCTAATTACCCATATTAATGGTGGGCTTCTAGAGGGAGGGGAAAAAAAACTTGTCATTCATAAAGCAACAGCCCATCAGCAAACAGATGGCGCAGAACTCTGGGAGATGGCGATTACTGCTATAGATACGGAAACACTCGTGTGCAACTGCGACATCGCCATGGAACCAGCACGGCCAGCACTTTGACTACCTAAATGCTACTAGAGGCCCCTGCAGTATCCAATCAGCCCCCTGGAATTGCAATCCTTTGATACTATCACATGATACTAACCAGTGCAACCAGAAATAATATAAAGGTATGGCCAATAAAACAATATAAACAATATAAAACAATAAAACAATATATTATAGCTTGTCAGTAGTTTGAGTGGGTCATGCATGGCACCAGGAAGCCAAATGGGGCTGAGCCCCATATCATGCATAAATCAGAGTAGGGATGCTTCTACCTATGAATGCATGGTGTAGCAAATCAACACACTGGGGTGAAACATGTGTGTTAGGTTGCCCTATATGTGTCGTGCAAGTCAATATGCCTCCTGTTTACCCAGGTATTCTTTAGGAGTATAGCAACTCTCCAAATCTACAATTTGGTTCATACCTCAGTTCTGAGTTTATTTATTTATTTTATTTTATTTTTGGGGGGGAGGGGGTGAATATGAATAAATGGGGGGAAATTTCGATAATAATAATAATTTGGAACAGTAAAAAGGGTTATTATGCATCTTGAGCTAATGAAACTAGCCTAACGTTGTCTTTTACCTGTATTCCACTTAGCACTTAGCATGATCATGACGAAAGAATTTCCCTCGCTCCCCAGTTCTTATCTGATCTTATCTTATCTTTTACCTCGTGCATTATCACTCGATTATGATTGGACCAAAATAGTCATGTGACACACAGTTGGAAGACAATTGGGGCAGTTGGGGCAAACAGGTGGTGTAGTGGTTAGGGACGCAACTGTGTAGGTACCATCCTCAAACACTGCTCCCCGGGCACTCATGTATCTGCCCCCTGCTGTGTCATGATGTCACATGGGTTAAAAGCAGACGACACATTTCGCTTTTGCATGCTGTGGTGTGTCAACAATGATGATTAATCACCTTCCCTAACATTAAACAGAATAATTTTGTGTTATAGCATTAATTGTGAAATGAAAAATATGTTTTGTAACATAGTAACATAATGAGAGTTCAACAGCATGTACATGCATTGTGGACTGGGTTTGGCGGGGGAGGCAGATGACCATAGGGTAAACATTTGCATCATGATTTTGGTCTCAGTTTCAGAACCATTACACTGTTAGTGTTCTGGTACCCACCTGGTAGGAGTTAGGCCAGAAGGTGCTGATGGCAAGCTCGGCCTTGACCCATCCATCAGTGGTGGACGAGGACGCGTTCCATACCGGGTTGCCCTGAGGCCCCTCGTTCACCTTGATGTAGACGTTGAGGGCCCCGGGGCTGGAGTCGTCTTGGCTGGATAGCGAGTAGTGGAAGTCGATGCAGTGCGTGTCATTCTCCTTAAGCGTCGGCAGGAGCAGGTGGGCCTTCTGCCCGGACGCCCGGCCCGAGGCATTGACCACCATGAAGGAGCCTGGGCAAAATGAAACATGCTCACATCAACATTTGGTGTGGCTGAAATGGACTGACCTTAGCTTCTCAAAGTCACAATGCAAACATGGCCTCTCCAAATAAAGTATCCATCTTTTATGCGTGTGCGCTTTCCTTCCTCACTCCCTCCCCAAACAACGTCCCCAACAATGTGATGAGCGGGGAAGGGGAGGTTGCAGAGTGAAGGGGGGGATACAGGACAGATCACGTCCTGTATTGGTTAGAATACAGGCTGATACTGTTAAATATGGGATGGGTGGTAACTCAAAGTTTTCTCAGTGGTCCAACAATGGTCCAGCCGTCTCGATGTTCCTGGTTTGTTGGTGTGGAGATCAAAACAGTTGGTTCTTTTATCCTCATATGACCTACCCACCTGTTAGGTTCCAAGTGTACTAATAAAACTGACCTCATATCCTCTAGTGCCTATGCCCCACAGATCTGTTCGCCAGCCCCCAAATCACATCTGTAAGGTTTCACTTTTTATTTGTGACTCTCCACGTAGCATCTACACACAATAATTCTGCCGCATTTGTGAAATTACAGAAGGAAAAACTGAATGACTAAGCATTTTGCAGGTATTTCAAAACCTTAACAGAGCAGCAATTAGATGATTTGCATGAGCAGTTACATTAGCAGTCTACCTCTGCTAAAATTACAATAATTTACTGTGATTCCACTCAATTATTTCATCAGTCTGACTGTATCATGTTGGAGACTGTGAAATTAAGTATTTGACCCTGTTCAGATGGAAGCTGAACCTCATCAACTACAGGGATTTTCCTGTTCCTGTCATTTATGTGAAGGAACCAGCACAAAGCCTGACAACAAAAATAGTAATGAACAATCAATAAAAAACCTCTTCAATGATTTTCCTTGAATCACTTTCATCAGATCAAAAGCTTACATTTATAGCTCTATCACCCCCATTATGTGATTTCAGGCCTGATTTTGAGCCTGTTTTTTAATTGCCAAACAAACACAGATCTCCTGCCAAACCACTCATTCTACTATCTCTTACATTGTGATCACAGAATTCCTCCATCAACCTGGAGTGTATGCACCCAGATGTGGGAAACATCCAATGCTGAAGACTGATGTCTATTTACTGCAGTGCAGAAACACCAACACATGTACAGCATATGAAATACCCCCCCCCCCCCGTCTTATAATTTGATCTCAACGTTAATCCCCCCATTACACAGTATCAGTTCACTGAGAAGTGGTTTTCCCAGGTACCCAGTACAGTTACCAGTGTGTAAGTCTGTAGCAGGCAGGAGGGTTTAAGCAATGCAGAGTTATACCAGATGCATCATTTACATCTTTTCTTTAGTTCACTGGGAGTTGCTTACCTCCGATCTGGCTTTTGCTGACCCTGGGCTGGAGTTCCATTCAATGAGGATAAAGTGAGCCAAGTTATACACTGAGTCCTTGGGCACCCGCTGGCCAAATAAGATTCACACCCTGAGGGTGTGAGTCTGTTGCACTTGTTGTGGATACTGCCTGTGATCAGAAGGTCGCTGGTTTGAACTCAATCCTTGGCAGAAACGTCACACTGCTGTTGGGGCCTGGAGCAAGGCCTTTAACCCCCTGAAAGCTTCAGGGCTGGCGGACAAATGGCTGAGCCTGCAGTCTGACCCCAAACTTCACTCACACCCATGTGCGTCTTAAAGGAGAGCATGATGGGATACACTCCAAGGTACCTGTTCTTGTACAAATGGCAAATAAAAAGAATCATTTAATAACTAGTAAGCCGAAAGGCTGCCCATCTATGAGCTTATTCCCAAAAAATGTATGCTAAGTACTTTTAGTCGACCGAGTTTGGGTAGGGCGCCATTTTAAGGATAAACGGAATTGAATTGCGTCCGTAAGCCCTTCTGTTATCAGCCTGATGGTAAGATTTGCCCCCGATATGGAGCGATAAGAGTGCTGCGTCTTCTTGCGCTCATGGGTATGAGCGAGCACACAGCGGCTCAGCAAAATGTAAGAGACGGGAAACTGCAGCAATGGGTCAAAGTGGTTTTATTAAGGGCAACTCTAAATCCCATTAGAGAACATTGGCAATAAAAGAAGCCCTCTTCACCAGTTTTAGTGTTTCCTGTGTCGCTGTACAACAGGGCAGAAAATGCACACAACTGAGGCAACCAGGCAACACCCACGCTTTTCATCTGCAGTACACAAGCTAACAGTAACTTAAGAGCTAGCTTTTATATCGCGCCGCACAATTTATATTTAACAAAACCTGCTAGGTGCTTTCTAAATTCCCTCCATAGCAGATTACGACCCACACATAATAAACATATGTAAAGTGTCGTGTTCAGCTAACGCTAAAAATAAGCGCCAAGGCAATTCAAGGGCACTTATTCACAGAATTCCACTTTATTTTGCAAGAGGCCTCTCTCTCTCATGACTTTCGAGTCTGTCTTCAAGCAAGACTGATACATAGCATAAGCTGTGCAAAGTGTCACGTTAATATGCTGTTACTGGATGGGCAGTTTTTTTAAGGACCACCACCGCTTTGATAAAGTCAAGGAATTTCACATTCACTGGGTCCTGTGGTAATTCCCAGGAACCATAAAACGCTATTTACCACGGCATTAGATGGGCGTGGTGATCTGCAATCTCCCCTAAAAAGGTAATGTGGCAGAAAACAGCCGAGTCGTAGGACGGTAGCCCATCTGGGACACACAGAGCCAGCCAGAATAGCGCAGCACCACCACATTCTCCTCTTTGGCGGGACCAGTGCCCCCTGCCTCCCCAGAGCTCAGCTGGCTGCAGGCCCGTTCCGCACATTTTACGGCACAGATCTCACCACCCTCCCTCACCCATGCTCCCCCCCACCCCCCCCCCGACTTTTTTGGAGGGCCCCGCCCCATATGTTTCCCGTCCTTAATGTGTAATGGCCCCTGCATTATTTGTCCCACTGCTTTCTGCGGCCTAATTATCGCAGCACGGTTCTGTCCCCCGCCGTATCCGATACCCATCAGCACGGCGCGGGCAAATCTCACTGTTCTGCTTTACATATCGGCCGAGAAGGCCAGACAGACCCAGCCCAGGGGGCCGGCTGGCCTGACAGCACAATTCACCGTGGCCTTTTCCTTCCCGTCAAGTCATCTCGTTGACCTTTCCTCGTCGGGTCCAAATTTTTTGATGCCCATCAAGCGCGGGCGTCCAAACAAGGCCCCAGAGCATCCAGCTAATCTGATAAGTGGAAAATCGATGGCAGAAGTGTCATTGTGAACTCGTAAGAGAAGGCCCTCCTGCCCCTCCCCAGCGCCACTGGAGCACTGCCACCAAACATTCATCACATTCACTTCTGGCTCCGTCGGGACAATTTCATGTTGACAATATTGCTAATTAAGTTCAGGTCACTTGTTTTTTTTTTTGTTTTGTTTCGGTTTTTACACAGCCAATAAAATCCAGTTTGAGCATTTCACAATGAGGTAACGACGTCCGGCTAACGTTCTCGATGTTTACGCCTCAGCAAGATTAGCAGATCATGTCCATTGGATTCATGGATTCAAACTCATGATTTAAAAACCTTTTGAGTAAATCGCAGCACTACTACACATGCTTTACCATACATCCAAAAAGGCCGCCTGGCAGATTTAAATGTTAATGAGACACACAGTATTAATAATTCTATATTATTAGGTACAATGAGTCACTCATGGATAAGATGGAACATCCCAATGTCCCTATTTACAGAAATACTATAATACTGTGGGTGACCGGCAGTATATTTACACTAATAACATTTGAAAATGTCTGTTTCCACAAGCAATTTCCTCATTAGAGGGAACAAAGTTCTTATTATTTCAGAAAATATTAGTACTTTGACATTTTGTACTGCAATAAATCGACTCTCAAGGTAAACAAAAGTGATGGATTACTGTCAATAGATTAATACAGCAACAGGCTCTAGAAAAATGCCAAACCACTCATGAAATATGGCGCTGGTCACGTACATGATAATTACAGCCAAACAATTAATCCTTCGTTATTTCAACTGGTAACATTTGACTGATTTGTAAAAAGCTCAATTCTCTCTGCCAAATGTGATTATCAGCGTTTTCCTGTACAGTACACCACCCTCCAGGTACTTTCATCAAACGCAGATGACCTTAGAATGAGATGTTTTGTTAATTTCCAGAGAAGATTACTTGATGGCAGATGCAGTACCAATCTACCACTGAGAGTATGCACTATACACACCCAGAAATCTCATTTCACACAAAATTACTAGTTGTCTAAATTTAATCCTCTACAAGACAACAGCTGAAACTGCATGATTAATTATGCAGAACGGCAGTCCTGTGCTCGCCTCTGGGCCCACAACAGTGAGTTCCCTGAATATATCGGGCATATCACTTGCCGGTGCTTTTACATTCTTCTGACTAAGAAAATAAGTACTATATTATCATTTAAATTATGTTGTCTGTGTATCTCTCCGTGAAATCAGGGCTTTGTTCCACTTGTTAAACAAGTACTTTTTAAATTGTCATTCGAGTGTTTCTGTTCGTATTTCCAACTCACTTCGAATCTTGCGTATATCACGATTATACTGGAGAACTTAATTTAAATGCATAATTGCCAGTTTAGCTAACTATTAATCACTCAGCCAAGAACCTATTCACAATTTTAACCAGTACAGCTGATAAATTATAATTAATCTTAAATGGGCAAAATTGATTTGTAAACTCCCCATCTGGAAAAACTACTAAAGAACCCCTGCACATTTTGACCAATTGTGCTTAGTTAGGGAAACCAGCATTAGAACACATATCTCTCAGTCTGACCCTCTGTGCCACCCCATTTTCTCCATAAAAATTAAAGACTTCCATCCTGGTGTCCACTTCCTGACATTGATGATTGTGATGCCCAATATCCTCTCTGATTGGATTAATCTGACTGGTTTTTGCAGATCGGATGTCATTAGCTATGTGTTGGATCATGAAAGACAAAATTGCAATCTGAATGTGGCCAGATGTCCTCAGGTGCTCCCCCAAATCCTCATCCTCCCTACCATATACGAAATGATCTGTTTACCTAAAATAATTTTTAGAGAATGCTATTGCATTTGTAGTCTAATATACAGTGGTGGCCAAAATTATTAGAACATTTAGCATATTTAAAAGGTTTCAGTTGTTTATGTTGAATTGGCCATTAAAATACCCATAAAACAAATGAAATATCTACAAAGTGATCATTATGCTCTATAAACTATTGAATAGAGCCTTCATAAGGAGAATCACTGTGCTACGTCCGGACCTCAACCCCATCAAGCACATGTGGCAAGTTGGAAAATAAACTGGACAGATCTATTGTACATTTAAAAGAAAGCCTTTGGCTTGAGTTGCAGAAGGCATGGGATAACATAAGTGTTGAAGTTCTCAGGAAATATACTGACACTATGCCAGAGAGATTATGACACTATGCTTTTAAATGTAAGCATTGTGGCAAACAGAAAATCTAACGATGACAAATTGTTATGAAATATTTAAAAAGCATTTAGATCATTATTAATTATAATTAATATGTATAATATTTATTGTGATGGCACACTGGTGCAACGGGCACTAAAATCCAATGAGTATGCCATCCCAAGGCCAGTCTGCACTAAGATGACGCCATGTGATGCCTTTCTGTCTGAGCTTAACACCCTAAATTGCATCATTAGACTTAAGCGGACAGACTACATTACTTTATCGGCTGCCTGACATCACCTGTGACAGCCATTGAGTGCATCCCAAGAAAACAAGGGTTCCGTACCACCAGGAGAGTGATTAGTGGCAAGACAGCTGTGAGAAGTGAATTAAGCTTGAGACGGGAAAAAATGTTCAATAAGGCTTGCCGTAAATGTGCATTTCAGCCTTTAGCACTAATAAATGTGGTCTTCGCTCTGATCTTGCCCAGCCCCATTACAGACTGGCCTTGCGGATTCCAACTTGGGTGAGGTTAGGTGTACCTGTAAACTTGTTAATAGACTTTCATTAGCTTGTTAGCGTAAAACTTTTGCTAGAAACTTCATCATGATATCTTATTGTAAACATGGCTCAGTGATTATCACTGTACCAGGGCTGATTTCTGTTCTGTTCCTGTGAGGGTGTGTGTGTTTGTGTGTGTGGCAGTTGCATAATCTCTCCCTGTTGCACACATTTAGTCCAGATTTTCTCCTGCAGTCCAGAAACACAGTTAGGAGAATTGGTGTCTCTAAATGGCCCACCGTGTGTGTGTGTGTGTGTGTGCGCGCGCTCTCCCACTGACTGGGACACAACACACTGTCGGATAAACAGTTATGGAGGGTAAGGAAATAATATCACAGCCATTTATCCTGGAGAGGATGAACAGAAAATATAAATAAATGTGCTATCTGCTATTTTGCAGTAACACTAAACATTAATTCTGCTGTCCAATCTATGAAACTGTAATATAGAGCAATTCGTTAAAATGTAACCATTTATGCATTAAATACTCACACATGAGTATATGTACATTTATTTTCCCAGGTGTGTCTGGCACACCCCTGTTCAGAATAGGGGCCTGTGCCATAATAGTATAGCAATAGTGTCCTATATTTTAATTTCTTCACTATCACCTAGATTTTTTATTTCCTACATTGTTCCTTTGTGTTGTTCCTTGGCCCAGGATCCAGGAAATAACCAGCCAGAGAGTCTGTTTTTTTTTTCCCCAGTCTGGCTACACTTGGGCTCTATACGCGGGCGGGAAAAGGGCCTGAGGCGTTAGCTGACCTGTCGCTCGGAGCTCCACACCCGAACCGCCAGCTGGCTTTTTCACGGAAAACGGATCGCTCGCCTACCTCCAAACGGACTAGAGAGCGAGCGAGACGTCTGGTGCCGGATGGGCATTTGGCACATTTAAACGAGGAGAGCAATAAGTTACGAGCTGCTAGATATTGTGGAGGCTCAGCGACGCTCACGCAAGTCGTCAGCAATGCAAAGTAAAATACAGCAGTTACGTTAATCTGACACTTTCAGCAAAAGCAACTTACACTAATGGACAAGGTTACAATTTAGGTGTGCTATATGGGATTTAAACCCATAACCTTCACAGTTGTTGAGCAAGGCTCCTTTTCTAGAGCTACAAGAGCTTTTGGGTCGCCGTTCTTTGTGGGTGGGTGTATGTCCACAGCCTCTGCCCCCAGCATGCGAAAGGCAAAATGATTACACAGGCGTCCACTGGAGGGCAGTCAAAAGAGTAAGGCATGCCTTAATAAGCATTATCTCTTCCGTCCAGAGGCCCCCATTCTTCCATCAAGCCCAAGAAGACCCGGTCTCCAGCGTCCCCGCCTGACCTCAGGTGACTGACAGGTACCCCCCCCCCCCCACACACACACACACACACCCCAAACCCATGTGACCAGCAGCAGACCAATCAGTAAATGCAGCCCCTCTTGGCGCCGTACTCTTTTCACCAAAAGTAGTATGGAAAAAAGATGGCATATTCTTCCATGATTGAAAAGGGGGGTGTCTTACCAAGAGTGTTAACTTAGACAAATCCTTTTCAGCAAAGTGGTATTAGTGTTGCTATGTGTGAAACAATAACACCAGTCACAGGAATTATTTTAAGCCCGGGACTGTTTTCGAGCGAGATATAATGAATGTTTTCCGGCGATGTCATCCAGTGACTGCGGAACACACCAGCTGTCTTTGGGGAACTACTTAGTATTTATTGCACGGGCAACAGCAAAAAAAAAAAAAAACACATCATTGCTTGTGGAAAGTAGTGATATGAATAACAGAGAGAACAAGGTGTGATTGGGAGAGTGAGGCGGGTCAGGGAAGGTGCACCTTGACACCGCCGCGTTGCTGGGATGCCGTGTCCTCAAGCTCTTCCCCGCTGTGATGCTTTTTTCCCCTTTGTTTATAGAGTATTTTTTTTCTTTTTATATTTTGAAGAAAACGCAGAGTCAAGCAAGTCTGATATCGCAGTCCTCATCCGCTGACAAATAATACAGCCAGCTCAGGTAATCCAGGCCCGACTGACTTTTCAATCCCGCAGTCCTTTACGGCAGAAAATGCGACACGCACCCGAAGATGCTTCATACTCAATTTCCTGCCTCAGCAGGAGGCTTCACCGTGACAATTTCTGCCCCGTAAGGAGAACCAGCTCGGTGATTCTGTTGCCACGGCTGGGTATTGTCCACTGCCTAAAATTGGATTTTTTATTTTATTTTTTTAAGTCTGCGATGATTTGGTCACTCCTGGGCTGGCAAATGGTGTGAACGCCAGCGACTTCGGTAGGCGTGGCGACAGGAATCACGTGATGTAGAGATGGACATATGGGATTGGGACTTTGGGGCTGCAGCATGGAGTGAACAGCAGCTTCAGTACTAAGGAAGTCTGCGAGAAAGCAGGCGTCAGGATGTGGGAAGGGAAGTGGCTGAGCTGCTGACATTGGTCAACTGGCTGGCAGGAGATGTTCTATTGAAAACAAGTCTGCAGACACATTCACATGTATGTAAGAGTTTTATTACCTAGTAAATAGTCTGTAGGGTTTGAAAACTGCCCCAACACTGTTAATGTAAGTAATTTTAGACTTATAATGGAAAAATATAGATTTACCGTAAGATTTCTTGAGTGTGAGTCCGAAAGCGTGTCTCGCTAGATGCGTGAGAGCTGGCAACCCTGAAGCAGCTGGAATTTGGCAGCAAGTAATTCAGCAGGTTAGAACTCATGTTCATGATTAGAAGGTGATCGGACTGAAGCCCCAGGGCTAGCTGAATGAGGCCACCATCAGTCCCGTGACCAAGGCCCTTAGCCCCCAGCTGCACGCTTGGATGCCCCGGCACTGTGACCCCCAAGCTTGTCCTACCTGTCTGTGCATCTCATGGAGAGGAAGATGGGGTCAGCGAAAGGAGACTTTCCATTTTCCCTTAGGGATTAATAAAGAATCGCTATTCAAAAATCCTTTTCTTTTGCTGATAGTTGGGCAGTGGTTCATTTCAGTTCAATGAAACTGGTTCCCCCCCCCCAAAGTGTAGGCTGGAGGACCCTAAGAGCATCTTCTGGGGAGGACGCTACATAAAATGACACTAATGTGGATGCTCAGTAGAGGTGGACAGGGATGGGGACTGGGCGACTGAGGAGATCAGTGCAGGAGAACTCAGGGCTGGAGGGGGGTGCGTGGTTGGTGCCCCCACCCTCAGGCAGCTTCTAAAGAGGCACGCGAATTTCATATATATTCATCTCACGGTGCCGGGTGGGCTTAGGAGCTGGCCAGAGTCGCCTCAGATGACAAAAGCGCGGAAACGAAACAATGAATCTGTAATATTCAGCCGGCCTCGCCGGCGGTCCGCGACTCTGCGATTTCAGCGGCCCGATAAGCTCTCCTGTTTAGTGCTGATGGGATTATTTTACAATCACGGCATAAATGCTTCCGCAGGCCGGCCAAAAATGATTTCATTTGTAGTATTGAGACATAACATACCAATGTATTTCCTCTCCTGGTGCGGAGATGGGGGGGGGGGGGCACAGTGGGGAGGGCGCACTGCTGGAGGGAGAGTCAGGTGATAACAGCTGTTGGGGTTGCTTTAGTCCAGTTCCTCCTCCCTGCTTCTGTTCTCCGCTTGCTTTACCCCTGGTACAGTCAGACCGCATTACATGCCCATCCGGGAACACACAAGGACAGTGAGCTAGGCTTCCTTATCCACCATCACGGTGTGTGACTCAGCAGGTTAGGACCCCATGCCCATGACCAGAAGGTCACTGACTGGAATCCTGTGGCTGAAGTATGATGCCACCGTTGGGCCCCTAACCCCCATAGGGGATCCCTACGCTGGCTGACCCTGTGCTGTGGTCCCCAAGCTTGCCCTCCCCTGTCTGTGCCTCATGGGGTCGACAGAAAGGGAATCTCCCCACTGGGATGAATAAAATATCGCCATTCTAACACACTTGTTTTAAAGGTCCCAAGCTGTCGTATTCCTCTTGGGGTCACGTCCCTGCCCTAATCTCATATACCCCCGCTACCCCCAAGTAAATCTTCCAAAGGCCCCCCTCACATGGCTCATAACCCTAACCCATCATATTTATTTTTTTGGCTGATGCTTTTATGTAAAGCGACGGACATTTTTGAGAAAAAGCAGGGTCAGACGCAGCAAACGCGAAATCGCTCGGCTGACCCGGGGGTTTCAAAGCAGTGATCGACTGATCAGGGGCCCAGTGCCCAACCAACCAAGCCAAACATCACCCTAGCTTTAGGCTCCCAGCTGACCACCTCACCATAAATAAATAATAGGCATTCTCTATTTACATGCAGAGCAAACGGACGTCATCAGCCCTCTGAAAGGAGCAGTGCAGCAGAGTTTCTCGGGCACACAGGGGTTAAAGCCACCCCGGCCGGTGCAGGAAAGATAGGCGCAAATGAAAAGTGCTTTCAGTGAGGCAATAAATCACCTCTCCATATAAAATGAGTGTAAAACTGTAATAAAGCTTAATAATGTTCACACTTCTGAGATTTATGCTGCGCTGAATTAAACATTAGATTTGGAACTGCGATTTGATTCACGGCAGCCGGACGCTGTTTTGTTTCCATATTGACTCTTTATGATTAGTGTAGCGTACATCGCAGCTGTAATGGAAACGCGCGGGGTAATTGGGTTTTTAATGGGTCTGCATATCCATACGATTTTAGCAGTTGTCAGCTAACAGCCCGTTTTAGGAGCGGTGCGGCTCCACTTCTCTGATGGATAAAGTCCGGAACGTGGCCATCGCTCAGCCCTGATATCCATCAGGAGGGTCTGCTCCAGCTCACATAGAAATTGTCCTGTCGTAGATATACTGGGGGGGAAGAGAGATAGAGCGGCTGCCGGGACCGTCTCACATTTTAACGCTCCTTTGGAGGCTGGATGGGAATGGAGACAGAAAGGGGACAACAATGTTTCTTCTCCAGCCTTGTCAGAGTGGGGAAATTGAATCCCTCGGTATCCCAACGTCGGCCTATAAAACATGGCCCGTTCCCTTCTCCCCGCTCCTCTTTGTTCCGATTAAACTCTGGCGGCGGTAATAAACCACTTCCCTTTTCATTGCCCCCCCGCCCCCCCCCCCAAACAGTACGCATGTTAAAATTAAGCCATTATTTAGAAAGATTAAAGGTGCAGTGGATGTGGATCTTCCCGTGTCGATCGGGACCCGAGGAAGCATGCGGTTGGACCTGAGTCCGGGGGGGGGGGGGGGGGGGGGTCTCATAGCAGCTTCAGCTACCTGGGGGGGTCACTGTGACACTCTGTGAGCACGAATAAATTACAGCTCAGGAAAATCACAGTAACCATCACAAAGAAGAGTCTGAGAAATAAGGGTTCACCCAAAATCAGGACTCGGCTAACTCCAAGCACCCATGAAGTCCACTCTGGCTCCCTAACTAACTAATAAACCAGGAGGTAACTAATCATTCACTGATTAATAAACCTAGAGGTATGCACTGCTTTACCAATAAACATTTTCATTTGGTTAATTTAACAACTTTGTTGTGTCTCTTTTGCTCTATGATATCAGCAAAATATATGAGTCCTTCATCCTTGCTCTAATAAAAAGGTCAATATACAAGGTGGAAATCCAAGGTGTAGGATGTAAGATTTTGGACCACACGCTGCCTCATGTGACACAATGACCTTTTCTGTTTCCTTACAGGGGACATAAAAAGCACATACTCTTAGTAATAATAACTCTCTGGATGCCAAGAAATCTAGCAGCATGACTGGTTATTTACTGCAGCTATCATTTGTTTAAATAGGTGCACCAGACCTCACTGTGCTACCAGAGGCATTTGATGCCTGTAGAATCCAAAGGGATTTAGCATGCCGATAGGACGGCCTGCCACAGCTTAGGTCACGCGATGGCACCTTTGGCTGAAAAGGCTGTTTCTGTAGATAAGTCGACGACGTGAGCTTCATCCAATGGAACGCATAACGACAAAAGATCCACGCATCCATTTGGGTCTATGTTATTATAGAAAAGGTTAAGGTGTTAAGAATTAACAGGTGGCATGGTGCCTCGCTGAGCGGCATTGTGGTCTCACGCCTCTCATATCCCCATGTGTGCTTGGGTTCTCCCTTGAGATACCTCCATTTCCTTCACAGTCCAAAGACACGCAGGTGACAGACATCCCACCTTAGGCATACTGATTTGAGAGAGCTAGATGGGGGGAGGGTGTCATGGAAGAGAAGTTGTGGAAATAAAATATGCCAAGCAAAAAAAAAAAAATAGATTCCTGGGACATTGCACATCATTCACGGGTGTCAGGGAGCTGCTGTCAATTTACGGGGGACTCCCAGAACTTCCAGGAGAGGTGGGATGTCTATGGTGAACTGCCATATCTAAATTGCCCAGAGTGTGCAAGTGTTCTGCGAGGGACTGGTATCCCATCCAGGGTGTTCCTCCGTGTTATTCCTCGTGATTCTCGGGTGTTTCCAGGCACACCAGGGCCCTGTACTACATACGAGGATATGGAGGGTCGAGGGAGATAGTTGAAGAATGAGAGAAGAATGAAGACCGTCCCCTGTTAAAAGGATGCACAAGGCTGTTTTTAAAAGGTGACAGCTGCCTGACCTCACGCAAAGTAATTTTCTGTTTCGCATAGCAAGCTCATTCAGCAGGCCTGGCTATCAGCGAGGCTTTTAACAGCCTCGCACAAAAGGCCGCTTGTTTATGTACAAGCGATGGGGTTTATTTTTTTCTTTAAGGCAGGTGGACAAAGAGGCTTGTGTCCCGCAGAAGCCGGTCAGAGAGCGTGAGGTTGTCTGATGCCTCCTTCTCTGTCTTCTGTGTGTTTTAGTGAGAAACATACGGAAAGACAGGAACAGGGAGCAGTGTAGGATACAACGCGATAGAACTTTAAACTGAGGGAGATTGTTTCGCCAAGGCATAACTCTCACTGTTCTTAAAAGTACCAAAAATTTAAAAAACACAAGGAATACAGTACAACACAAAATAAAATAAGGAAGCCAAGTACAATACAATACGACTGGAATACAATTTGTGCATGCGCAAAAATATAGAATAGCTGAAACCTGTGCAAAAACGGACAATAAATTAACACTAACAGAGTCCAAAAAGTGTCAAGAAGAACAAGCGACAAAACCTCCAATACCCACCCACGACCCCCCCCAGCTGCTTCCCAAATGCCCAGTCAGGACCCCCCTCCGCCCCCCCATTCATAACTCCAGGAGTGCCAAGCTCACTCATTCTCCAAAGTGCCTATGAAAGATTTCAGCCAAAAAATTAGCCACAGAAGCAAGCAGCTAGGATAAAAGAGGTGCAGCGGTTCAGGACTGCGGTGTGTTCAGGTGCCAGGCGGGGCTCTCTCAGCAAAGTACCGAACCTGATTTACTTTGGCCAGAAAAGCATCCGTCTGCACAAATGGGCAAAACTCTTTGTGTTGCTGCGGATTTTACGGAGAGTGTCTGCAAAGCAAATAAGTGTTAAGAAAAATTTCACAGCTCCTGCAGGTCGGAAATGAAGGCCTGTGTGTGGCTTAATCGGTGGGCTCTTTGGCAGGAGAGTGTCACCAGACAGCCGTGGCCCGCGTTGAGTAATAGACTACACAGCTGGGCCTGGCTGCTTAAGGATGTCAGGACGGATTGGGCTGCCACAATGGCTTTCAGCACAATGAGGGGAAAAAGCCGATTTTCTTCCATACTGTGAATCACACCGCTGTTAAAAACGATCCCTTGCGTCTTTATACGCTTTAATGGGTTCCTTAACGAGGTATGCAGAATCAATATCATAACTGTCATGTCACTGCTATCATATGCTATTACTTACATACTTAGTACTTATATACTATTTAACTATTAATCCACCCATACCTTCATTTTCCATGACCACTTGTCTGATACAGGGTCACTGCGGGACTAGAGCCTATCCCAGGAAGCCCTAGGCTGGGGTCACCCTCGATGGGATGTAAGCTATTAATACCAGGCTTTGAACTAATTACTTAGTTATTATTAGTTTTCATGGGTACATGGTTTCCATGTGTGCAGTGATCCATATATATCGACGCAGTTCAGAGCTCGCTCACCATCTTCACATCTCTTTTGCCAAGGAAACATCAATAGCTGGTAGAACAATGAAACCAGCTGGAAGGAACACAACCGGATTAACATGACTGTCACACTCACATGGACTTCTGTGTTACGCCAACACCACCAGACAGGCTTTGCCACACAGTAATTTTGTTTTCAACGGCAAAGCTAAATTTCTCCCAACTGTTAAATTTGGAACCACAGGGTTCATGGTGTTACACAAAGGAATAAGTCTTTTACAACTTTTACAAGACAGGAACTTTTTACACCAATGGCAGCATGTTCTTAGTCTGAAATTTGGGGATTTTTAAATTCGTTTGCCAGCTAACTAGTTCACGTCACATTCCTTAGTCGTATATATAGTTTTGTGTTTTATGCATATGACTGAGTATGCATATGAGTGAGTATTGCACCACTACCTTGGATGACTTGTATGTGCAAACCTTCTGGGCCAAGAAAATGTTATCTAATATTGTTTTCAAGTCATCTTCTATTGTCAAAGCCAGCAGTGGGTTCCATTTTTCCAGAAATGAGCACTGAGATCGAGCAATGGCAACAGTGCGACCCTGCAATCCAGTGATGGCAAGATCCCCCCTGAGTGCCTCAAACCTTGTGATCCATAAATCGTGCCACGGAGACAAGAGGCCGGAAAACGCTCGATGAAAGCGCCACCGTGACCTGATTGACATGGCGGGGTGCTCGACTCCAGCCAGGACAGATTAGCGTTAGCCACTCTCAGCGGTTTTGACGCGAGTTCTGATGACTTTTAGTGGAGAGGGCTGGCCTGTTTGAGGAGCTGAAAGAAACGAATTACAGCCAGCGGCACGAGTCACAAAAATCCCAGCGTTGCGGCGTCTGATCTTCCCGCGTGTCTGTCTCCCATGGATTCTCCTTCTGCTCTCACTGGGCAGAAACTCAGGAACCAAACACTGGAATCTGCATACATTGCAGAAATACTGGCAACAATGCACATTACAACAGTAAGTAAAAGTTAAGCAGAGATCTAGAGAGGACGGAAACAGCCTGTAAGATGCCCGAGCACTCAACAGCTAAACCAGAAACTGGTGGAAAGAGGACAGTAAAAATAAAATCCACCCCCCCCCCGTCATAGATTGAGGTTTCATTTCTACCTTTTTTCCAGCCCAAATTACCTGGGAGAGAAAGCTCTTCTGCAAAGTCAGTTAAAGCTGTCCGGCTTAAATCTTGGATAGGAGACAATGGGAACTATCTTGAGCAGCTGGCGAGGTACATGTGTGTGCGTGTGTGTGGGGGTGGAGGGGGGTCTGTATCCAACAAAAAAAAGAGACTGCTCAGCTTCCATGTTCACTCATGTCATCTTGGGTCTGACTGACTTCCACCTACCCGAAAAATCCCTACAGCGTGTTTTGGACTGGCGTTAAGTGTGATTCCCACTTTGCCCCGAGTGGCCCAACTCCTTCCCATTACCCCCACCCCCCCAGTAGTTTCCTGCAGTTTTATTTCCCTTTTAGCAACCAAAGGTCGAACTACAATTTTCTCATGCACTTCAAAGGAGCAACTGACATCAAGACATCCCTTATAGAGAAACCATGTCCTTTTTTTCCCCTGGTGATTTTAAATGTATAAGGAGAACTCTCCCTATTCCAACAGTCATATTTCATCCGCAGCCATTATCTCAGATAAATGCAATTAACATGATTAGACATTTATTTATTAAAAATCAATTAAATATCACTCCAGCAACAAAACCTTTAAAAGGGTATGCGGAATCAATTTATTTTTACCTTGACTCCAGTGTGCAGCAATCAGCAGAAATGAAGGAGTAATTTGTGACCATTCCTATACAGGTTTTGACAAGTCAAGGGGACAACAGCTCAACCCTCCAGGTCAGGTACCTTCAGTTTACAAAGTCGCATCCTCAACCCCAGCCAAACCTGAACATACCCTCCCCCCACACCCACGTCAATCTTCCGGCTAATAGCTCTCCCACCTTGATCTTTCCCGATGTACGGTCAATTCCGCTGCACTCAAGAGCACTCAAATCGTCAAAGGGAGCGAAAGAGGAAGACAGGGTGTTTAACCCTTGTACTCTCATCAGGCACTGCGAGTCGCGCTCTCCGGGCAGTAATGCGGTCCCCAGCTGACAGCCTATAATTGAGCAGTCCATTACTAATCCGAGGCATCGGCCAGGAGACCCCCGCAAGTGCCGCTTCAAGGAACTAAATGCGTGCCGTGTCAAAGCGACACGCTTCAGTTATGCCTCCGTGCTTTTCTTTATCATCAGCGAACGCAAAACGTAAACATTACGTTGAGCGTTATAAAAACACAGCATGAATAAAAATTCCTGCATGTTCTCCGAAGAGGAGAAAAAGGGAGGGAAATGCAGGATACATCAATTAAAATCCGCACGATATTTTTTCTTACAGCAAAACACAAATTGTACAAAGAGAACGGTCTGTATGCAACACAAGAACCGATTATCCTGACATTTATGTATAAAAAACAATTACCCATAAGATTTCCTCAGCTCGAGCTACATTTGTAGAGTCTACAAATTGGAAGGAGTCCTTATAACTGAAATACATTTAGTTATGCAACTATTAACGGCTGTTTCATCATTTTTAGATTTAAAAAGGAAGGTGGGTGGGATATGAATATATTTTGGCACCAGCTTCCACCTTATATAAAGTGGGAAACGTGGCTCTGCCTAAAAAGGTCTGTTTTCCTACTTCGGTGTACGAGCCTCTCGCCTGTCGATACAGCGGCGCGTTTTTGCGGTAATGTGGGAAATAAAGAGACCGCTTAAAAATGGAATTCATCAGCGGCTCCCTCCCGGAGCCAGCGAAAGTGGGGGGCACGGTAACAAGTGTAAATGGGCTGTTAGCACACAGAGCCCGCTCTGCCCATTAGCGCCAGGACGCAGACCACTATACCCCTCTGTTAAGGGGGGGAATACGCGGTCCGAGGATTCGCGTTTTGCTAGCTGCCTGAATAGTTAAGTCGAGCAGGCTGCAACCAGTCAGCTCCAAGAAGACGCTCTCTACATAGACGGTCCCGGTAGGGGTGTGGTGAATCACCAACCATGTACCTTATAGCAGAGCAGTTTCTTCAAAGCATAGTGGTGCATAGAAAAACTGCTCTTGAAGGCCTTCGGGGACATTTTTCCAAAATTATCGGCCACCCCAAGTTGTAGAGGAGGCAATTTGGCACATCTTTGGCCGCCACTCCACATGAGACATGAATGAGCCTATCTTAATACTTTTAGACCTGTGGAGTGAAATACCTGGTTGTGTCCTATTTCAGTACTGCTGTTCAGCTCTGGAGGTCTATGCCAGTAGCTCTTGTTCCAGCTATTCCCATCCCACAACTGAGGAGTGGATTTTTCAGGGTCTCTGGGTAGAATGTCGTAAATCAAACCTGAAAACACTGCTCTATCCATCTCCCCCACAGTCAGTACACAGCACTGCGTAAGAATTTAGATTCCTTTTGGACAGGTTGAGGGGATATACCCTCACACAGATCATGTGCGACTTCAAATGAAATGGTCGGGAGAGGAAAACTTTCTTAGGAACAAGGTAGAAATTACAGAATGTGATCCTTCCCATAACTTCCCACCCTGCCTAATTTCATTAACGATTAGTAACAGATTACACATGAGTGGAAGGGCCCCTCCCTTAAGTCCACCCCCCATGGTTTCACATTCTCATATAGCTAAACAGGTCAAATGCTTAATGCATGTCATTTATTTCTCCAGTGTGCTTCTCTTTAGTCCATGTCAGCGGGAGGCAACCCCTCTGTGCACCTGACTCATTACTCTGTGCTCTTTGGAAGTAGAAAACTCTGGACTCCACCCCCAATAACACCGTGGGGTGATAAGGCAAGGATGAGTAAGAGGGTTGACATCAGGCTTCACAGCCAGGATTTCTGACGGGACAGAGTAAACCCCCATCCCAAAGTCACCTCCTCGCCTGTGCATGTGTGTCCCTGTCATAAAAGAGAAGAGCTCTGTGCTGCCCTCACGAAAATGAACCATGGTTTTACTATGGGGGGGCGGCACGGTGGCGCAGTGGGTAGCACTGCCGCCTCACACCTCTGGGACCGGGGTTCGAATCCGGCCCAGTTC
>JAODKL010000128.1:987704-1001202 GCA_026780765.1 Petrocephalus schoutedeni
CACTGCAGTTACCATGCAGTGCTATAAGTAAACCATAGTAGTACCACAGTTACCATGAAGTGCTATAAGTAAACCATCATAATACTATGGATAGGAGCTTAGTAATCATAATTACCATGAGGTACCATAGTAAAACCATGGTTATTGTAAAAAACCCATACCAAACCCCAAAAAACCATAGGAAACCATAGTGAATTTCCTTAAGGGTGCCATATGAAGGCAAAACACAGTAATTACGCACAAGCTGTAAGGGAGAAGGAGGGCTTCAGAGTATTTGAATGTGCCTTCATACATGTAGTGGGTCGCTAAATTATAGTGTTTTATTTAAATCCCCAGCATAGCTGAACTATGATATTTTGTCAAAAGATGAAACAGAGCCTTAGCGACCTGATTTTGGTCATAACTCACCTTTGGTAAAACATGCAGTTAGGGTGTTTTGCCTTTGTAGCATGGCTGAGGGGACCTATAGTCAGAGCTTACCTGTGGGGAGTGCAGCTTCTGTGGGGGGCTTCTCCCAAGTGTTGACTTGTTCCCAGGCAAAGCCACTGGTCCCCAGGGCCACGCTGTACCCACAGCTGTTGTAGTGCTCTTCGAAAGAGCAGCTCCCTGTCGGGCATGGGGAGACGGATCGCATATGTCAACATGATTAAGCCACATATTCACATCATTATTTTATCTCTGCTAAATAATGATTTTCCAGCACATTAGGCATTACATTTGCCAGGAGCCATGGATTAGAAACCCAGGAAGTGTCTAATTAAGTACGCTCTTCTGTGACACGGGTTCTAATTGTAACAAAAGATCCCCCTGAAAAGAGACTGAAATTATTTTGGCTTTAATTATACACTTTTAAAGAATCTTTTGTTTTTATTGTGATGTTCCACATAGCATTGGAAATGCTGGGGCAGCTATTTTATTTTATATTTTTTACAGACTCACACTGCACACTTGTACAGCTAACACCATAGTCGTCATGTATTAGGTGGTGCATCTTTTCAATTCTTCCAAATCCTAGAGAGAAACAAACTCGACCTCATTGTGTGCAAGTGGGTTATTTTTTGCACGATGAAAGATTTGCCTACAGGTTAATTAAATCTATAAACCACAGAATCCAAAGGCCAAACAGTCTTGATATTTAATTATCCACTCTTGTGTAGCAAATGTGAAAAAAGCCAATCTGAATACAGAAAACACTTGTGTTCACATCACTGTATCTTCAATCCTGTCGTGAGACGCACAAAGACCATTATAGGGTTCTGTAGGTTGGATATTTTTTTTATGTTTAATAGTTACTTTGATATCGATACACATTTTATCAGGTTATCTCCTCACTATCAACCCTATTTCTTTCTCTCAAAAGAAGGCTTTAACATAATCTAACCCCCTTAAAAATATTCTTCTCGCGGTTATTTAATGCAACGACTACTTGAGCCCACATCCACACCATATGACATGATGCACAAATTGAAATCGCCAGGGAAAACTCATTGTGTACATTCTGAAAGCTTTCACATTTAGCATCAAACATCGCAAATGGTTGCGACAGCCTCACCACCGCTCAGCGCCTGCATGAAAAAAATGGGACAAACCTGCAAAAGCCCTTCATCTTTGCTAATTAATGTTGCCAACCAATTTGATCCATTATTGATAAGTAGCTGGCAGCACACAAGCAACAGCTTCCACCAGCTGAAAGCTAAAGGACACGCTTTGGTTGGAAAAATGGATTTTTGCACCAATAATGCAAGAAAGTGAGGAATACAAAAGGGTTCATACCAGATACTATATGTTTGTGTTTAGGAAAGACACCGTTTATATAATCTGCCTTCTGATGTTGAAGTTTTGAAAAAATATTTGGGGGGTTAAATTCTAGGGAGTGGTGCTAACTATCCACATTTTTTACTTTCATTTTTTACTTACATTTTTAAATTTCACTAAAGGGTTAGGGTTTTTTTTTTTTGTTATGAACTCAATGGTGATTGGTTTTCATCCATTTCAAGAAGTCAGTGCCAGTTCCTGAACACTCCTGGTGTCACAGTCTGCCCATGTAATCCTGTTGTGCCACGACCCCTTGTTCCCCACGTGAGTATTCCTGATTGTGCCCAGCTGCCCTGTGTTTCATCCGTGATGTCTTGCCTATTTAGTTCATCTGTGTTCGGTTCCTATTGTCGATTGTTGTATGTGTATTGCTGCACATCGCTCATGGTTTTGCCGATACTTGTGCCTGTTCAGTCCTGTTCGTCGGAATAAACATTCACTTGAAAGTACAGCCTGCATTATGGGTCGTCGATCCCGACGCAGCCGTGACACCTGGGAAATGACCTTAGGTTTTCCAAATACTTCTGACAAGAGCTATATGTATTACGCCCCCAGAGAAATCCTGGATTTTCCCCTAAATCAAGTTTAAAAGGAGATTCAAAGTTAAACATTTATGAGTCGTGACAAAAAATGAGATTGTAGATTAAGATGAACAACAGAATGGCGGGGGTTAAGGACGAGAGGCTGCTTATATATTCCAGTAATCTCATTTCAGAATGCTCTGAGGTACTTTCCAGCCACCACTACATGAGTAGAAATGAAGTAAAAGTTTTCCATCTCCAGACAAAGATTTATTATTCAGATTCAGCATCGATCTCTGTGACATCTACAACAAAAAAAGAAGACTTTTGTTAACTGTGAGTCAAAGGAGAGGACATGTTATTGCATTGTAGTGGTTTTGTTTATGACTGGTCGAGACAGATCTAGCTACAGATTTTCCACTGCTTGGTGTAGAGCCATCATCCCAAGCCTCACTTCTGCATTCTGATTCATCTCAAAGAAGTCCTGCTAGGTTGGGATCAGGGCTCTGTACTGACCAGCATCCATATATTATTCTCTGCAAGCTTCTGTGACAGATCCACTTTCCTGCAAGCCTTGTGACTTTGGATGGTTGTTCACATTAATATTCCAGACTAACCCCATATTCAGTCTGCCCACCTACTCAATAGCGTTCAAAAACCATAGCTCTGTGGGAGCTGAGGAAGGCTTGCTGCCTTTCAATCATCATTAGTCTCTTTTGTGAAACATGTTCGTAGGAACCCACAAGAAGTCTCTCGGCGAGCATTAACTGACATCACAGCATTTTAACAAGGGCTGTATTAATTCAAAATGATGAACCACATCTAGAGGGCTGAAAATGGAATTAAATGGTTACAGTGACTCCAAAAAGCATATTTTAAAATGCTAGTTTAGTTGCATTAAATTCACTGTCATGTTTTAAACTTTAATTAACACAATTACAACCATATGTCTTTTCATTCTACCCCTTATCCTTCCCTGGCAGAATTTTCTACCAAGAAGGCATATAATTCAGAAATGAAGCCTAGTACTTCCACTTCAGAGGCCATGAACAGTAGCAGGAAGGATTTAATTGTTCTATACTTCATAGCTCTGTAGCTCTCGTAACTTTGTTCTATTGTTTTTCATATTTCGTACAAGATGTAGACTAACTGAAGTGATAACAGGAAGTATCTTGTAAAATATCATAATACTGTAATGTGTGGCCAGCACAGAGCAGGGAAGCAGGAAATGGAGTCCCAGGATCAGGGATACACAGGGTTTATTTACAGAAGCAGACAGGTAGGACGCAGCAACACAACGTTACATTAAAATTAACTATATGGAAAGTGTTAGGGTCGTTTGCAAACCCTACAGACTATCTATATTCATGAAAAAATAATTTAAATGAAAATCTTTATCTAAATAATCATTAAAATGACATATCTATGTATTGAATATGTCACAAACCACCCTCTACACTTAACATTCTTACAGCATTGAATTCATAACACTGTCAATGAAAAAGACACGACAGCTTAAATATACATTGATAACAAACACTGATAACACTTTACATTAAGTGCATCTTCATAAAGCATTTATAATGCATTAACTGACCATTAAATGCACATTCATATTAATACTTACTTGCTGCTTATTAATGTTTTATGAAGGCATTATAAAAGCATTATGAAGGTGCACTTAATATAAAGTGTTGCCATTTGTTTCATCCAGCTATTTTTCATAACTGCCTATCTAGAACAGGATCATGGTGATCCTGGGGCAATGTAAGGATTACACTGGACTGGATGCCAGTCCATCAGAGGACAAGGATACAAGTCATTTTGGGACATCAGTTTGCCTAAACGTTCGCTTTTGGATTATGATAGGTAGCCCACAGAAATACAAGGAGAATGTGAATTAAACCAGAGCAAAACTAATGATAGTATCGGCACCTCTAATGCCAGCTCATACAAATACCAGCCACACTTCAATTACATAGCCAAGAACGAGTCGAACTGTAGTGAATGCCTTTGTTTTTACTGAAAATCCACACGGGCTATTTGTTGTGTTAAGACAGCCTGGAGTTAGAGCTGCCAACTTTGTGTCTTTGCTTATGTGGAACACTGTACTCCATAGATGCCATCCTAAGCACACGGCTTAGAATCCGGAGAGGCTAGAGCTCATGCAGTGAACTTTGAAAACTTGCCAGGTTTTATCTCAGTCCCTCTGTTCCCTATAGCTATATAAGATGCTGAAGGTACAGCTAACAATTTAAGGGATGATGCTGTTTTATAAGGGTACACGTCAGTCTGAATTGTGGAGCATAATATCTGGTCTGTCATTGGGCAAAATTGTCACTCACTGATAAAAGCATCATCTATGCCATTCAACACATATGGGAACTGTTGTAGTATCCGTGGGTAACAAAAAAAACTGTAATTGCCTAAATTCCACTTGGGCCCATGAGGACACAGCAGTAAAGCTTAACCAGATGCTTTGAAAACATGCTGTGTGATGAATTCGCTTGGCTTATTTAACAATCAATATCGACATCACATCAGCTCCAGCGGGGATGTCGCTCTGATCTTTCGGAGGGACCGCCCCTATGTGAGGCCATTTGTGTGGCATTTGTATAAGAGCAGAGCTCATTCATTCTTTATATGTCCCGTGTCTCAGGCTATTATCAGCTCCATTCGAGAATGATACCATAAAAAAGCCATCAGTCTTTATAGCCTGAAAAAAGGGTGCCGGTGTGCGACTCAGTGGCTTAGGATGTTGCAGCTATCATTAGAAGGTTGCTGGTTTGAATCCCTGGTTCAAATCAGTTTGGTCCCTAAGCGAGGTCTGTAATCCCCAGTTGCTCCAGGGAATCTCTAACCCTGCCTTCTCTGTAGTATGTCACCTTGGATAAAAGAGTCTGCTAAATAAATGTAATCTGAATGAAAGACGACTGTTTCCAGAATACAAAAGTCTCTGTATTCTTCCTGAATTCTTACTGTTATGGCAACAGATCCAGATCTGTCCCATTCCATAAAGCTCTACAGTGACGTAATGGACGCATGCAAAAGGGCAAAAAGTAACAAAAAAATCTATAAGCACCAGTAAAATACACTTTATAGAATCTTCTTGAAATAAAAAAGGGTTCACAATCTCAACTAGCATGGCCATGCCCCATGCTTCTATAATTCTTCCTTCCATCCAACATTCCTCTTCCGATTAAAAACTACAAGTGATTATGTGTCTTTACATAGAGACTGGGTCATAATAAAACTATCAATATAGGGGTCTCATGTTACACATTATTTCAAACAGAAACAGGTATTACTACAACCTCAATGAAATATTCAATAATAAGAATAAAGATGTCAGACAAATGTGAAATTATTGAGTGATGAATAATATATGAATTGACATTATTATCTAAGACTCTAACACTTACTTTGATAACATGGAGAGGCAAGCAGGAGTATCTGCAAAAGCTGTGGTGATATTTTAAATCCAGAAATGAAGTCAGTGCAGTCATTTCAGGTGCTACTAAATAACAGTCATACACATGTGACAGATTCACAGTAGTAGTATTTCAAGGTGTTCATGCCCACGTTCTACAACTAACTATCCATTATGGGGTCATGGTCAGTCTATATCCCACAACCTTGGAGGTATGAGGCTACTGCACAAGCATTCAGACACTTAAAAGACAAACATATCAAAAAGCTGTAAGGTTACTACCAGCATGGGAAATCGTTCAGAAATCTGCAGTGCATTTACAATGTTTATATGCCATAAAAGACCAGTTGCATTTCTTGCCTCCTCGGTTTTCTAGATTGCTGGTCCTTGGTGTTACTTCGGCTTCCTTGGGCACCCGAGTCCTGTGTTTCTTAACGGACAAAACGGGCAGCAGCAGCTTTACACTCCAGAAAACACTGCGAGCACCTTGCTTCCCTAACACTGTCTCCCTCGCGCTAGGTCTGTGTACCGCTGACTCACGCTTACAGGCCGTATTCCACATCATAAAAGCGCGACCAATAAAAATGATTAGCGGCAACAAAATACGTGGCATGCATTTTTTTTTAACCACTTAAAAAATTGACTGCGGTGGGACAGGCTATAAATGAAATAATGACCATTTCCTACTCTTCAGAAAGGGGGCACCGGAGCACATGAAGGCTCACGGTCACACAATGACGTGACTATATATAACTCAGTGTGCAGCACTACTGCCTCACAGGTCCCTGTGTGGGGGTTTAAATCTGGATCTTGCATGGACCCCCTTTCTCACAGGGATTTCCTCCTGCAGTTCAAATGTATACAGTCAGGCTAAAAGGTGTCTCTAAATAGCCCATCGAGTATAGTTGCGACATGCATGCATGTGTGTTGTGGTCCCAACCCAACCTTATGCCCTGGGCAGGGTGGAATATGCTTAAGGTCTCTCCCAGATCACGATAAGTTGCTAGAATATGGATGCAGGGACTCCAAAAGAGATCACAGATGCTGCGAAGGTTGCAAGTCCTTTCCATGTCTAAGTTCGCTGCACATTCCCGGGCAGCTCCGTCGTCCTCGGTCGGCACGTGCCACTGCTTAGCAGCCCTCGCGTTAAGTCCTTTAGCCACGCAGGCCTCCAGCAGAAGGCTACACTCGCCGGCATCAAAGAGACGTCGGGCGTCCATCTGAGGGAGTTTAAGCCCAGCAGGGGGGTAGGAAGGCCCGGCCCAGGGCTCAGTGAGGAATCCGCGCTGACAGGACGATGCAATTTGCAGTGAAAGAAGCCCTCGGAGGCGCAGAACCTCTCCACGCCTGTCAGATCGTTCCTTCTGGGTGCCGACGTGTTTGCACCCACAAAACCACAACACTTGGCGGGCTGTCTGCTCGCATTACGACCCATTTAGGTCCCAGACTAAATCGTTATTACATGTGACAGAAAGGCCTGGATGACAACTGATTGGTAGAACTCTTTGAGGCGATCTACCAGGTTTACGGCCCAGCAGCTCTCCCCCACTCTTATCTCCCACCGCAACCAGAATTTTTTTTTTTTGTATCTAGTTTCTTCACTAAAAGGCACAACTCTGTTATTCGGGGGAGGGTGCATCTCGTCTTTTTGTAAAGCTAGCTTGTAAGAAGTTTCCAGCTAAATTTACAGATGCAGTGCTTCTGAGAAATGCTACCACAACTTGGAAGAACCTTCCTGTCCCTTGTCATTAACAGTCCACAGCAGTAGTAAGAGGCAGAGTAGTACAGTGCAGTTATTTTTGCGTAATGTATTAGGATTCAGTATTCAGGCCATAGCAAGTTGTTTACTGGTACCTTTTAAATGATATTCAAAGATAATGATAATAATGCTTGAATTTACATTAATATTCAGAAGCCGTAAGAAACTGCTGAATCTCCACATTTGGGACAGGCTGAAAAAATGATGCAGTAATGGTGTGTAATTTTTACTTACCCATGAGTTACGTATTATATGTTACACATTATCCTAATCTGCTATATATAACATGGAGAATTTGAATTCGGCAAACACATTTCATCATTTCATTAAATAAATGAACAATAAAAATACATTAAAGCCATTTTTTTCCAATAGAAAAGAAGGCAAAAGATGCCAGTGTCAATAAATACAATATAAAAGGCTCACCTGCGATGTTACTCATTTTCACAAAAAAAGGAGAAAAAAAAACCTTAACTGTTTTATGTTAATATACCACCATGGTGAGCATCCTTAATCTAAAAACAAAATCCATCACCTTGGATTCACATAAAATAATATCTTGATACTTAATAATGAATAACAGGATACAGTTTCTGCAGAGTGTTACTTTGCCTACTCAGTATTACTATCTGACTGCTCACTGCTGAACGTCAAGGGCTGACAATATTTGCATTTAGTTAAAAATGGGCATCGATTAGTGTCCTTTCTAGTAATGATTTCACTAAAACATCATATTGCAGCATGCATGGCAGTGTAAACAGGGTAAACAGGAGAAATGCATTTTCCTATTTTTTTGTTTACTTATCTTAGCATCCATCGCATCCACCCTTCCATTCCTATCCCAGGATGCACCAGACTCAAAGCAGGGGGCACACTGCTCTAATATCCATTTACATTATTTACTATCCTTTACATGATAGCAAATAATCTAATGAGATATTAGAGCAATGTAATATACCATTAGATCACATACATACTGGTCATATTAAATAGCACTGAGCATGAAATCTGACATGCTGGCTGTGAAACAGGGAACCCCTTATAGCCGTTTTGGCACTGGTTAATGCCATCCAACATGAAATAATGAGCAATCAGCTACGGAATGGAAAGTTTAGAAGTAGAACAATTAAAAGTCATTAGCAATAATAAAAAAGTGAAAAAAGTAGAGGTGCAACATCAGGCTTGGATTCAAGAGAAACTCCAAGCTGTGATTTTCTTTGTCCATTAGGCGTTGTACAAAATCTAAGAAACCGCAGCGCAACCGACGTTCATTTGTCCCATTTGTTTATTATTAATGAATTAACTTGAGATGCAAAACACTGAAATACACAAGAGTAGGAACTGTGGTCTAAAGTGAGTAATTTTTTGGCTCATTAGAATGAGATGGTGGAATTGGGGGAACACCTCCATGGAAACAAAAAGATAAGCGGCCATTAATTCTCCGCGCGGGATACGGCAGGTTCCTGCCAAACGACATCCGCGGCCTGGGCGGCACTGACGTGACTTATCGCACACACGCACGCACCGAGATATGCCGCCCGTTCACTGTAATCTCGCCTCTCCCCCGGTTTTCCCGACAGGCGTGGTTTCAGTTCTGAGGTTTCATCTCTGTCAGGAGGAACTGAGCCCGGTGGTAATAAGGCATTCAAATAAACTCACTTGGGGGGGGGGGGGTTAGGAAGTCTGACAGCTACTTCAGTGGTTTTAACCCGGCTGCTTTCAAGACACTGATAATCGCCACTCGTCGGTTTAAACAGTGCTGCCACTCTGGTCACAGTGGGTCTCCGCACAAGCCTGTCTGGCAGGGCCCGCAGCTGCCAGATTTGCGCTCACCGGCACCTCACAGACAGCTCTGGTGGCCTAAAGCTCTCCAAAAAGAGAAGAGGGGCCCCTCGTTTGCATTCCTGGCAAGCCCCGGGACGAGTCGGCCTTGTCATGGAGCACGGCGCCGAGACACGGGGAGCCCAGAGTTCGCGGGCGTCATTTTTTCCAGCTGGTCGTTTACCCAGAGGGCCGCCCCCAGCCACCCTGACAGAGCAGCTTCAGAAAGTATCGGAAGAAACTGCCTCCGGTCCGTGCAATCCGGATGGGGCTCCCGGGCCTGCGCAAGTGCATGGGAACAATAACGGCTCGTCAGGAAAGGCACGCGATTCAGCACAGAGTGAATGGCTGTGTATTAACATATGGAAGTATGCCCTCAGTGCTAAAACGAAACCTGGACAGCCCTCCATTTAAAGACAAATACAGTCATAATCCTCTAGCCAGTTCGGCCATGACAGCTTTGTCTAGACGTCCTCCAGCGTTTTCTGGACATTCCGCTCAGATCCTGTTGAAACCATCCCCGGTATAGTAATTAAGCTGGCCAGCTTTAGGGTAGTAATTAAGCCCCTAAGTGAGAAGCATAAAGGAGAAAGTATGCAGAGAGCCAGCCGAGGAGTGCGCCCTCTCACGTGCTCCTTGTCTGTGAGCCTTTCAAAAGGACAGCCTTGACCACTTCGGCCCTGTACCTCTAAGGCCCTTATTAGAGCGGCTTGCAGGTAGGCCTCTCTTCCACATGATTACACGCTCTCACTCTCTGACACTCACACACGTAAAAACACAATCCGGCACGCCCATAGTAACTCACTGACATAATGACTATCAGTTGAGTCCTGAGAAATTTTTTCTCAATGTCTTGTGGTGGGACTGGGGGGGGGGGGGCGTGTGTACATAATGTGCCATTTGTCACACTTAGGAAACGACAACAAATATCACACTTTAAATATGAATGCTCTCTAAATATGCAGTCACAGATACGGATATAATGTTATGCAATATCAATGCTATTGTGAAACATTCCACTGACTATCCAAGAACAATATAATAGGACATCTTTCGTAAGATGTCTTGTACTTTTATAAACTGCCTTGAAGTCTTCCTATGTACACCTTAACCATCTGTGATATCTTTTGTAGTCTACGTTGCTTAATAATTATATAGGCACTCCTCGACTTAAGACGTAAGTGATTTGTGATTAACCGTACCTACAACCATCATCCCGCTAGAGTATATTTCACTCTTAAATTATTTACAGGTCACGAGAGTCATCCGTCAGGTGTAACATCAGCCACTCAGTACGAGGCGTGACAACGCGGCTGCCCGTACTGTCACACCAGATAACGTGAAGCCTGGCAGCTCTGTTCACGTCGTTCTGCGCTTGGGTGTCAGCAGACGTACATCAACAGACGTGTCCACAGCACTTATTTCTGTGCTTGTCTGATGCTGTACCACTGCCTAAATGAGATCAAACAAGAGAAAGCGAAAGCTTAGGCTGTAGTGCACGCTCCTACTCTGACTAAAAACCGAATCCACTAACAACACGGCTGTCGGGGCCTGATCACATAGTCGGTCGAGGAGTATGTCTACGAGTGTTTTGGATAATAGTAATAATAATATTAGGTACGGTACAGTTACAATGAGGTTGAAGTAGACTAGCTCTCTGCACCGAGTGATGGACAAGTGGTGATGCTGCATGTCAAGTGTGTATTCCATGGGAACCCAAACAGCCCAGGGCAGCCAGCAGCACTGGTATCTGACCCGAGACCAGGAGGATGCTTTTTTCACAGTGGGCCTGCTATAGGAGAGGTCGACCTCTGTGCTGAAGACCAGGGTACTGCTTTCACAACACAACACAAATCTGGATAAAAGGCGCGTGTGCTTGTGTGTCTGCCCCCACATCTGCGTTTGTCCTTTGTGCAAGCTTCAGGTGGATTTACACACACTGACACTTCCCGCACTGACGGCAAACCGACACCCACCCCCACCCCCCAGTCAGCAGTCTGATGGATGTATTATCTGATAATGAGCCTGGGCCGCCTTCAAGGCCGTCCTGTCACGCGTTCCCACAGCGAGCGCTGAATATGTAGCAGGATTTCGACGTCGGTCCTGGCTGGTCCATGGTACACCGCCGTGCCGCCTCAGATATCGTAGCTCCTTGCCTCTGATTGATGGAATTACCTCCCGCGCTGAGAGGGCCGCCGGTTTCCAACAACAGCCCCCGTCTGGGCGACTCCGCGAGTGCCGTGTCTGAGGCCACCTGCTGCATTATTCATGACCGCAGAGAGAGAGGAGATAGAGAGGGAAAAGGCCTGGCGTGCTGTCTTAGGGTAGAACAGTCAATAAAGAGACAGAGGCTGGGTGACACCCACACAGCCCTAACCCCGGGGGCAGGACAATCCCAGACACAACAAACGACGCATTCTAGCCAAGAGAAAACCATTTGTGCAGTAAAACCTCTCCCAATTCCCCAGGGTAATGAGAGCGGAGACTTGATATTCCTCACATGGGCACGATCGCCTTTGTATTCTTAGGGCGGCTGCCCGGCAGTAACAGAAACTGATTTGGGCAAATATTTCATTACCCGCGGTCGCGCAGGAGAAATTACTCATCAGCTGGAAGGGGGGGGGGATAATTGCGGGTTCGATGCCGGCAGTCACCGAAGCGGCAGATCCGGGTAGTAAAGTGAGGCGGGGGCTTTGGCTGCTCCCCGTACCCCGCGTCACAAACGGTCACAGGTGCTTTCATCTGTATGAGGGCCACACCTTAAAAACTTGACAAAGAGAGAAAGAGAATTCATAAAGCTGCAGGCGGCAGGAAACCTATTTGTTCAGGAATATATGTCATCATATACTAGCAATACAGCTGCTGCCTCGCACCACATACAGGAGTACGGGCTGGAATCCCACCCCCCCAGCTTAATGTGGGTGTGCCTACGTGCCCTCCATGTGCTGTGTGGGTACCCTCATGCAGTCCAAAAACATTTGTTATAGTGTCCCATACTGATAATGATATTTCATTTGCCATTGTACAACTGTCATTGCCACATTACTCTCCTATGCAGGCACCCTGCAGTGGGGTTAGCATAATATTATATCCTGTCGCCCAAATGACTGAAAATACCCCCCACACACTTTTTTGATGACCGATGATGACGCACCCCCTCCCCCAAACCCACCCCCGCCTCCTGTTCATGCACTTGCCCCACAAAACATCTCTGCAGGGCATTCCTCTGGTGAGACACACGTACAGGAGAGGAAGCAAAACCTGAGGTCAGAGGTCGGGGTCAGACATGTTTCCTGACAGCCTTGAAGTACTTTTGAGGGTTAGGGCCTTGCTCAAGTACCCAGCAGTGGTACGATTACTCTGCCGGCTATTTGATCTGAACCAGTGACCTTCCAGGCATGGGCACAGTCTCTTGACCTACCTCAACTGCCCATTGTGCGTGCCCTGTGATGGCATCCTAGCCAGCGTTCCCCCCGTGCTGCCTGGGATAGGCTCCAGGCCCATAATAAGCCTGTACTGAAGGCGGAGTTAAAAGATTGACTGCCTTTCATCAAAATATGTTCAGATGAAATGAAATTCACATTCGGTGTCCCTAAACAACACCTAAGAAAAGATGTTTTTAAAATGCCTTTTTTCAAGGTTCAGCAGTCACACCAATTAAAATGGGTTCTAACTCGTATTGCCGCAAAAACAATATAGGGATCCGGTTGCCGTAGCGAGTTTTTGGGTCCCGCCTCGCCGGGAGAGCGAGCCCAAGCGGCTTAGCCTCACCTGTCGAAACGCTTAAACCGAGCAAACCACTTAATTCGTCACCTTTCTTCTTCATCAAAAGCGGCTTAACTCTCTGTTCTCACAGATAAGGGAGAATCCTCACTGACTGAAAGCACAGTTATGCGCTTTTGTTCACAAAGGCATGGAGGGAAAGATGTGTTTTTTGGCACTTCCCAAATCACAGTTGCTGATTTGCTTATAAGTAGCGTGACACCGTTACTATCCCACCAGACATCAGACCATGTCAAAGGGCACTGGCCAACCATCCACAGTTCCGGCCTGCTGACTTCGTTTCGGTCACAAGACTTCTGGAATGTTCTGAGGCAACAAGCGAACTAAGAATGCACATTATCTGGCGAATAAACACTGTATGTGGGGGGG
>JAODKL010000128.1:1001302-1019571 GCA_026780765.1 Petrocephalus schoutedeni
CTCAATGTAAATTTGAAAATGTAGGTGCAAGACACCCGACGGGTATATGATCGCTTTCTCAGCAAGCTGGCTTGCATTAATTGTTGAAACTACATGCATTTGCCAGATGCAACACCTGGGGTCATCCTGTTGACAACATTGGGAAAGGAGGTCAGTGCTTTCCTAGCTATGGGCAGAATACTCACAACACAATGACGCCCCTCCCCCACCCCTGTGTTCTTCAAAAGGTATCACAAGGTTATCGTATTATATGGTATATTCTTACATAGCATAATGACAGTCATTAACTGGATATATACACCGCATTCTTGGGAATTTGGTATTTGTTCTAAGGTTATAAAGGTACAAATACTAAGATTGTAAAGGTACAAGTCTTTGTTATAGTCATTTCTACACTATGTTGTAGATAGACTGGTAAACTGGCTGCCAACATATTTAATTTAATGTCTTTATTTCATGTGAAAATTAAAATGAGAGGCGGACACAGCACACTAGCATATTGTAGCTGGTTCATTCTGCTACAATTAACTACTAAATTGCACTTTATTGTTATGTGTGGTCCATAATCAGGTTTGGTTGTTACCTGCCACAGACTTGGTCATTTCTTACAGTTACACCCACTTCCAGAAGACTTTAATGCACAATCACTGACACCAGCACCTAGTGCATGTACTCAGCCTTGAGGTTTGGAGCACTGTTTATTGATCTGGGATTCTGATTCTGTCTGGTCTCTGGTTTCCCTTCTGTGTTTCGGATGTATTTTATGGTTCCTGGTCTTGCCTTCGGGCTCGTTTAGCTCTGCATCATGGACTCCGGGTGCTAATTTAATAACCTTGTTCATTTCCCCATCTCTTTCATTATGATACCCATTATAATTTGGTGCTTGAGTCCTTCTGAGTCATCTCAGCTACGTATCTTGCAGTGAGGAACCCAAATGCAGCGCTGAGTATCGAGAAGCACGCCAGCTGAAAATGAAAGTGCTGACGGGCAAAAAACCTGGCCGGGCCGCAGTGGGGGGGTCCCATTATCTCTGCTGCCATGTACTGTGTTCAGGTGCTTCTGTGTGCTTCATAAGGGCAGCTTTGCCGTAACTCTGTCTTGTCGTCATGACAATTGTATATATTGTTACATACTGTCTTAGTTTTACAGTTTTTAAACTCAATCACATTAAGAAACACTAAAAAAAAAGTGAAAAACGAAGTCAAACAATTTACATGGCATTAGCGCAGCTTTTTTGGGAAATTGGTAGAATTTTAGTAATTTAGTAATTAATTATTTTAGTAATAAGTCATTTAAAAAGACAAATGAATAACCTTGTAGCTGGCTAATTTGGTTTAGAGAATAGGGAATTGCATAGATTTTTCTTTTGAAACATGGTAAGAAAATTAATTGTTATTACAGAAACTCTCTTGCTTAATGGCTTCTGAAAACAGATAATTTGTGCTTAATTCACAAATTAGGATAATGATATATACATTTTGAAGTTGCGGATCCTGAAATTCCTAAAATCTCCAACAAAGCATAAGATCAATCAGTTTAGCAAATGACTGCCCAACTCACAGAGTAAGAGCAAAACCACCCAGAACATAAATGATTCTGTTTGACGGCAAACCATAGCGATGGAGAAGCCACATTTTTACTTCCAATGTAAGAATCTTTCTTGCTGGTGGCCGAAGGTGATCTTTCTGGTAGGAATTCCACTTTAAGTGTGATTGTCAGGAGTCGATGTGTGGCCTCGGCGCTGGCAAGCAGCATTACCAAAATGAATGTGAGTGCGGTACCAGCCCACAACTGCACATGGATATGTAGATTAGCGGCTAGCTCACGGTGGCATGTCGCTAAAGCAGATCCTATTCCAGAAAAATGACCAACATGCCAGCCGACGATGTCCTCATGAATAACCATCTCAATTACCACCGAAACACCCTTCGGACCTCATTAACGAGAAGAGACCGAGCCAAGGGCTGGAAGCTCACATCTGACCACCAACGTTCATCCATCTCTCAGCCGTCCATAGTAATGCAACATAGACTGCCTTAAAAGGCACCTTTCGCAACTTCCTGCCAACCAGGCGGCCATTTTATGGTCGATATATTTGTTTTTGTCTGGCTCCTTTTTGTTTCATTTTTCTTTGGCTAACAATCCTGAAATGGACACCCCAGATGAATAATTTCGGCATTGTTTCCAGCCCGCATTGTTCTCCTCCACGGCTGCCAGCAAGTCTTTAAGAAGCACCAACACCACAGAGCACATTTCTCCATTGCTAGTCGCTTCCAGCTTTCTTCCTGAAAATGATCTTTCCTGACTGAATTTACATTATGACTGCCTTCCAGCACAAATATGGGGGCTTTCTGTTCCGGTGAGGATATGTTAGCACTGGCATTGGGCTTCACTTTGTGCTGTTTTGTGTATGTTGGAGATCTTATTCATGGTTTGATTTTGCAGCTGATGTATGGTCCCCTGGAGGGACGATGACCTGGACCAGCCACTGACACACTAATGGCACACAAATGACTGCTCTCCAGCTAAACATCCCATATTAGCTCCCTGTCGTGGTCTTGCTGTCTTAATTTTTGCCAGGCTTGGCATTTGTGTGGTTTAAATTGCCATGTCACCTGTGCCGATTCGTTTCTGTGACTGCTGAGTAGGGCTGGGCGATATGGACCAAAAATCATATCTCGATAATTTTTGGTCAATGGCGATATACGATATATATATATCGATATTATTTTCTATGAAGTAATAACAAAAAACAATTCTGGGTCAAAGCCACATGTACCAACTGTCACAGGGGCACTTTTATTAAAAACTAACTAAAATATATAACATATAAACATGCTCTCTGATTAAAACTTAAAATGTAAATATAACACACACAGAGCAAAAAGAATGAGTGTCAAAGTGCTTCCTCTTTTACCATAACCTGTACAAACAACAAAACTGACTGAACAAAATTGTTCAACTTCTGGTCAGTATATCCTGTATATCTTATTTTGGCACCTAAAATGACCAGCTTCTGGAAGTGGCCTGTTTTACGAAAACACGATGAAAATGTCCTATCCAAGACTTCGTAATCAGGAAGTAAGCTGTGTTATAGTAGCGCTTAGCTTAGCATACGGTATATTCTGCTTGTAATGGATATAGACTTGTGCTGTGTAATGTAACTACAAATGTTAAACTGTTTTGTTCAAGCACTAGTACTAGCACTAAAGCACTGAAACAGCTGTGTATTTATATTTGTATATTTTACGATCATGCAATTTCAAAAATATTGCCTTGTCTCCCCTCAGGGCTATCATTAACTGTCACAAACCTCACAGTATATGCACAATAAATGCACACACACTCCAACAGGTCTGATAGTCTATGGAACTGAGACTGAGTTGCAGCACGCAGTTTAACACACTCTTCATACTGTACTCTGGCGCTGCTGTAGGTGGTGGAAGAGATTACTCGTGCTCGACCTTTCATTGGAACGTGTTTTAGGCATTCTCTACAGAAAACTTTATTACATAACATAAACTATATCGATATAAAAGATATTGTGTAATCCTGTATCTCATATTAAAGTATATTGATATATTATATATTGATTTTATAAGATTTTATTATATTTTATAAGAACTCGATATATCGTCCAGCACTACTGCTGAGGTGGTCTGAAGCTGAAGTCAGTCAGAATCCCTTCAGCTTGTCATGGTCCTTCAAAGAAGTTTAGTTAATTGAAAATGACAGCAATACATTTTATCATTGTCTGAAATACACATTCCTTTCTTCTGTAATATAGAAAAATAAATTTTAAAAAAATTCTGCCTGTTAAACAGCTGGAAATGCTATGCAAATTCAACACCTCCCCTCAGAGTGCAACGCCAACCCCCAAGAATTCATTTACATTTAGAAGATACTTTTATCTTTTATCCAAAGCAGCACACAGTTCAGAGAAAGGAGGCTCGGCCAGGCCCTGGATGGACAGGGGTTAAGGGCCAAAGAGTGAAATCACCATGGCAATCATGGGACCTAAATAAGCAACCTACCCACCACAGGCACAGCTTTGCAACCTGCTGAGTCACACCCCTCTCTTACAGGCCCGCCCGGCTAATCTGAACAACACTGTGCTGCCTGCCTGTCTACACCAAAATTTGCATCCTCGAGACTCCCTCTTTTGGTCCCTGCACCTCTGAGGCTTACCACCAGGAGACGGATAGACCACAGACAGACCACCAGGAGAATCAGTGGTGAATGAGGCCATTTCTCACAGACAGGACACCAGGCCTTTTAAACTGGAAGTTTATTTTCTTCTGTCAGGTCACATCATGAGAGAATAATCTGCTTTACCCACTCAGCAGCAGCAGTTTACAGGGTGAGAGCATTAAAATCACCGTTCACAGTGCACAGGGATGGGGGGGGCAGGCTTTGTCCTAAAAGGGCAGCCATCCCGTGCAAGACGTCTCCTCAAATTGGTGCTTTTATGCATCTGTTTGAAATTTATTAAAAAGAAACAATGTGAGCCCTTTGTTCAATTTCCTGAAAAAGCATCATCCGTCTCGCTGAGAGGGTCATTCAATTTAATTCAACCTATTGTATCAAATATTAATTCTGTCTCAATCATGATTCTTTTGTTTCTCACCTGCGTCTGTAGCTCTTGGATTATTTATGATTTCAGTCATTATTTTAAATCAAAAGGCATATTGTTCATTTTATTCCTCTTTCTACTTCTGGGAAATATTCTGCCATACAAAGCCCAAAAAACGCAGGAAAAAGACAAGAACTGTGGGCTTAAACAGTGAGGACCGCCTGCTGTCCATCCAGTACTCAGCAGTTTAACAGTGAGGACCGCCTGCTGTCCATCCAGTACTCAGCAGTTTAACAGTGAGGGCCGCCTGCTGTCCACCCAGTACTCAGCAGTTTAACAGTGAGGACCGCCTGCTGTCCATCCAGTACTCAGCAGTTTAACAGTGAGGACCGCCTCCTGTCCATCCAGTACTCAGCAGTTTAACAGTGAGGACCGCCTACTGTCCATCCAGTACTCAGTAGTTTAACAGTGAGGACCACTCTGCTGTCCATCCAGTACTCAGCAGTTTAACAGTGAGGACCGCCTGCTGTCCATCCAGTACTCAGCAGTTTAACAGTGAGGGCCGCCTGCTGTCCACCCAGTACTCAGCAGTTTAACAGTGAGGACCGCCTGCTGTCCATCCAGTACTCAGCAGTTTAACAGTGAGGACCGCCTGCTGTCCATCCAGTACATAACAGTGAGGACAACACAGCTGTCCACCCAGTACTGAGTGGTGTAACACTGAGGACAATCTGCTGCCCATCCAGTACTACAGAGTTTAACAGTGAAGACCACACTGCTGTCAATCCAGTACACAGTGGTTTAAAACTGAAGACGACACTGCTGTCAATCCAGTACAGAGTGGTTTAGAACTGAAGACCACACAGCTGTTCATTCAGTACTCTGGGGTTTAAAACTGAGAACCATCTGGTTTCCATCCAGTATTCTGAGGAGGTTTAAGGAGTCCAGGATTAGGGCTTTAATGGTGAGGACTGCCTTCTGTCTATATAACACTTTCTGGTATAATAGTGAAGACCACCTACAGTCCATTAAGTACTCTTGGAATTAACTATGAGGACCATTTTGCAGCCTCCCCTGAATACTCATTCCACATCTCTGCTCGCAGACTAAGCATGCCAAGAGGCACTTATTGATAACCTTCTGAATTAAATCTAAACAAATCCCAGAGGACTTCAGTTCAACCTGCAAACTGTTCTAAGACTTTATAAGCCAAGGAGACCGAAAGCAGCTGAAAAATATAAGGATGAATATATAGGCAATATTTATGCAAAATAATTAAGCAAAAAGACAAATGTATGCAAAAAAATGATCAAATGTATAAAGCATAAAGGCACTCTGGTCATTATTCCTGCCCATTTTCTCTGTATTCAACAAGTCAATTGCAAGTACCAAATGCTGGCCTAAAGTATAATACATCACAGGCCTTGACACGTGCTGTTCTTTTTACGAGATATTCAACGTCATTCACATCACATGGGGGTGGTGATAATATTCTGGCATATCTGTTTATATATAAGCATAAGCAAAAAGACAGAATTGTGGACACACAAAAAGCCACTTTCTGAGCAGAAAGCAGCATGACAGCAGGACAGGGCAAGGATCACAGACAGTTATGCCGAGTGAAACAGATACATCCTGATGGGACTCGGGGTAATGACTCCAGCAAGGGGGAGGCATTAGCTACTGGGGCATTAGCCCCGGACCGACTGGCTGGCAGAGTCTCCCCAGGAGCCTTAATCACGGCTGGCTGGTTCCAGAATGCCAGCCAGCCGGTGAAGATGGGGCATCACGCATGAGGAATGCCAGGGGCAACACGTGATCATTTTAAAATAATAATAATAATAATGACAACAACAACAGCAACAACCACAATAATGATAATTATAATAATAATAAGAAGAAGATGAAGAAGAATTTCACTTCAACACAATCCTTATATTGCCCAAATCTAACTGTATTTCACTGCCAAAATTACTCAATATTAGACCTACTCACAGAATAATAGCTGGGGCCTCTACAAAGTACTGGGAAATTGCATAGATTCATACTTTATGACTGCTATGGGACACTGGGCCCCATGTTTGCCATCAGCACTCCTAGAAACTGTAAAATGATACTACAGACTCGTGGGTAATAAGCTAATCCCTAGCTAATAAGCTAATATCGATGTTATGCATGTGATAATTTAACCATAATTTAACCTTTCAAATATAAGAACTGGGCATGTTTTAAAACGGTTAAAGTAATGCAGTTTTGTAGAAAACTCTGCGTGATACGACATTTATTTTATAGAGTATTACCATGTTGTAAGCTCTGTTGTAAGTTTTATTGTGTTGCCCAACCAGGGCTTTATCCAATGAGATTTAGAGCTTCACCCTCTACGTGCTACTGGATGTTTTATAGGAGTGTTTCAGGTTCCTTGCCCAGGGGTGAAATAAGCGGCACGTTTCCAGTAACCTTCACCAGTTCAGTGCCCCTCGTCCGCCAGATGCTGCGGCTGCCCTTGGTCACGTCACTTTGAAATCTCAGAATCCACAAAGGCATGTTAAGTGCCTCTTATAGCAGTCAGTTATGCTAATATTCCTCACCGGCAATCTTCAGTCTGCTGGCAGGACAGACTGGCGGCACTCAGTCATTTCAATCCAGATGGGATTCATGATTTTTATGGTGTCTTTAATCCTGAAATTACCTTAAACTGCACGTAAGTAAACTACTTAAAAAAGCAGCAGCATGGTCTTCATTGCCTTGTAATACCCCCCCCCCCCCCCACCCCACATCCGACACCCCCATCTGCATCGTACCGCTTCTTTTAAGACGAGGTTTTGCCCTTGCCTGACGGTTCCTCAGTCAACTGCCACTTTTGACAGTCATGAGATTATGTGATATAATTTTCTCCCAGTCACGGGGATAACAATTAAGCAATAATGCACATGTCAGTCCATATAAAAGTGCACTTTTTAGGTAATAACTCATTATCGTCACATTACCGGGGCTGCGTCTGTGACACCCAGGCGGAGAGATAAAATTACGGGCTCTTGGGGAACAAAAAAGTCCCGATCGGCACCACAGGAAAATGGCATGTATAATTTCCTCCTTAGTCAGGTAACCGTGTAGCCAGATTTAGAAATACGTTTTGAGATAGCTGAGTACAGAAGACAAAAACGAAACCAGTGTGAATCACATCCATTGTCGCCGCTGCTTAGTGGGCTGTAATATCAGGCAAGATTCTCAGGGACGCTTTATTCGTCTCAAAACTGGTGGAGGGTCTGGAAAAAAATATGGGGTTTCTGAAATTGTCGAGGTAACATGCAGAGAAAATAAACTGAAATGAAAAAATTCAATGCAGCTAGCCTACTTTACTGCAATTACGTTGGGGGGGGGAGTGGGGGCTACATGGAATAGGAAGGAGACAGAAGAGCAGCGGTAAGGCGGCAGCTGATTTTTTTGGCACACGCCCGCTACTGCTACGGGCTGCTTCTCACCCGGGGCTCCAGGAGGGAGCGTGCGCGGGGCCACAGTGATTGATGTAGGCGAGCAACCACTCCCTCGCTCTCTCCGGTGGACCTGAAGCGTCATCTACAGCTGGCTGCCCCCTAAAGCTACTGTCAGTCAGTTTTGGGTGGGGTGGGGAGGAAACACTGACAGGCCCTCTGTCACACATATACCTGCCAGCCTCACCTGCCCCTCTGCCCCCCCCCCCATTCCTCCAACACAATAACACCCAGCTCACAGCGCGGAGCCCTCCTCTGTGGCCTGATGCCCCCACTGACAGCCCGAGATCGCAGCCCAGACTCTTGCCTCTCCATGGAAATCGGGGCGGCCTTTTGAATACCAAATGCTGCGGGCGTCGAGGCTGCTCACCCCTGGCGACAGCAGACGTGCCCTGTCTCCCTTCATTCACAGTCCTCTTTGTTGTTATGGCAGACAAGATTTCCTGCTAAGAGGCACGTTAGCTCAATCACATACAATTTGCTATGAAACTGGAATTAATGTTTATTACAATCTCTGTTCACTATTATCATTTCATTATCTAATTAACCCTTTTCCCATGATAATTTCCCCATGTGAAATTTGCCTACTGTTTAATGATGCTCTGGGGTCAGATTGACCCCAAACACGGGATAGGGGTTAAGCCAAATAACACACACGGGCTATATATATATATATATATATATATATATATATATATATTATTGGATGTATGTATAGCAGGTCTTAAAATAAGATAAATACAACACATGGCATATTGCACCATGTTTTTATTTCTTTAGCACAAACTAAGCCAAAATGCAGAAGCAGCGTGTGAAAAAACGGAATTAGGAATTAAGACATGGTGGTCTGGTGGTTAGCACTGTCGCCTCACACCTCTGGGACCGGGGTTTGAATCCTGTCCAGTGCCATGTGTGTGGAGCTTGCATGTTCTCCCCGTGCTGTTGTGGGGTTTCCTCCGGATATTCTGGTTTCCCCCCACAGTCAATGCTGACGCTGATTGGCGTTGCTCAATTGCCTGTAGGTGTGAATGGTGTGTGAATGTGCCCTGCGATGGGCTGGCCCCCCATCCTGGGTTGTTCCCTGCCTCGTGCCCGTAGCTTCTGGGATAGGTTCTGGACCCCCCTACGACCCTGTTCGGATAAGCGGGTTGGAAAACAGATGGATAGAAGTAGCAACCAGGTGCTGCTAATCAAATGCACTTGATTAACTGATCATCTCTATAAAAGCAGAAGTTTTGGCAGTTTGCTGGTCTGGAGCATTCTGCTGTGTGTTACCACAATGTTGAGCAGGAAAGACATCAGCAGTGATCTTAGAGAAGCAATTGTTAGTGTCCATCATCTGGGAGGAGTTATAAGGCCAATTTCCAAACAAAGTCCATCATTCTACAGTGAAGAAGATTATTCAAGACAGTTGCCAATCTTGTGGTGTGGATATCCCAGCAAGTTCAACCCAAGGTCTGACCATGCAATGCTCAGAGAAAACCGAAGAGCTACATCTCAGACTCTATAGGCCTCAGTTAGCATGTTAAATGTTAAAGTTCATGAAGGTTCAATTAGAAAAAGGCTAAACAAGCATGACTTGTTTGGAAGGGTTGTCAGGAGACTTCTGGATATTTCTGGAACAATGTCCTTTGGACGGACAAGACCAAAGTGGAGATATCTGGCCATAATGCACAGTGCAACATGTGGTGAAAACCAAATACAGTATATCAACATAAACACCTCATGGTAGCTGTCAAACAGGGTGGTGTAGGGTTGATTTGGGCTAGCTTTGCAGGAACAGGACCTGGGCACCATGCAGTCATTGAGTCAACCATGAACTTTTCTGTATACCAAAGTAATGTAGAGTCAAATGTGAGGCCATTTTTCCGACAGCTAAAACTTGGCTAAAATTGGGTCACGCAACAGGCCAATGATCCCAAGCACACCAGCAAATCTATGACAGAATGGCTGAAAAAGAAAAGAATCAAGGTGATGCAATGGCCCAGTCAAAGTCCAGACCTCAACCAAACTGAAATACTGCAGACCTTAAGACAGCTGTGAATAAACAAATGGCCATAAACTTCAATGAAATGATGCAATGTTGTAAAGAAGAGTGGGCCAAAATTCCTCCGCAAAAACACAAGGCTGATACAGAAGACAATTACATCAAGTCACTGCAAGCTACTGTATCAATACTTTGTATTTCACACATGGCTTCTACATTTTGACTTCATTTTTGATAAGTAATGTTATGGTGGAATCTGTTGTGTGTTTGTTTACACCTGAAGTTAGATTTAAATAATAATTTTAGAAACTGGTAAGGACCAGATGATTTTTTTATGATGTCCAGATATGTAAAACCGTTAAACTCTCACATGACTGTATGTGTGTGTGATATATATAAACCTATTTTTTACACCCACTTGCCCAAAACACACATAAATAGCTTTCATTAGTGGCCTCCAACCATTTTTACAGAGAGAGATACTTTTACAAAAAACCTGGGGAGCTACCAAGTTGCAACGGTATATTTTACCGACCGACCCTGGGGGGGGGGGGTCACATGACATACCGCCGATCGACTAGGAATGCCTTAAAGACCGACCTGTCGCTCCCGATTGGCCAGTTGGCAACCACCGCCTGCCCATCATGACAAAAAGAGGTTGCTGTGTTCTCTTGGTCTCATTAGCAACATATATTTAAGTTTTGTCCAGCTTTCAAATTGAAAAGAACAGAAAGCTGTGTTTAAAGGTTTATGTTGTCATTTCTCAGTCTCCTATTAATTTTATGATGTAAATCAAACAACTCCCTTTCAGTCACCACGCTAATCGGCGCAATTAATTGCGTCAGTCTGGTTAAAAAAAAGACCAAACGTTCAAAACAAGTTTTAATTGGGCTGGAATGGAAATGAAACTGGAATTGTCTATTGATTACCGAAATCGTTTCCACCGTCAAAAGAGAGACTAATAACAACAACTCTGCTTGTCCTTGTAATAGTTTTGCTTCGTTAGTTTTTTTAAGTGCTTTTGCAAGTGTTGTACATATTGCTATGATTTGTCTTTGTGTGCCTTCCATATAAAATTGGCACCGCTCGCTTTTCTGAAAAGATCCGGCGTCTTTTCTGACTGCCTGCATCCCAACAGCCCTGCTGTAAGCGTACACCACATTAGGCGAACGCGGAGGCTTTTGCTGCCTGAAGTGTGTTTCTCCCTTAGCGGCTACATAAAACCGCGTAATTGTTTCGTGCACGCAACAATCAATCATTTCACAAGTAATGAATAAAAGGTGTTTTCGTGATGTGCAAAGCTTTCTGTTTGTTGAGTCAACAGATGTGATTATTGAGTCAACAGATGTGTTTGCTGTATATCTGTTTGTTTATGATTATTATGATTATCATTGTCTGCCTGGTGTATGTACTGGATCCCTGTCTACTCAGCACTTGTCTTTGGTAGAAGGATGAGCACATGGTTTCTTTCAAACCTATAAAAAAATACAGGGAGCTGGGGTTGTCAGATTTAGCGGTTTGTAGTTCCCTTTTCGTTAGGGCTTTCGTCTGCAGCCATCACCTCTAATGAGCCAGAAGGGTCTGAGAACATGAAACCTTCCCAAGAGTCTGTAGTGCATTCTTCGGCTGTTTAAGCGCCATTTAGGGTTAATCGATATCCAGCCACGAGGCATGTTCAGAGCCTCCCTTCGTTTTCTCGTCTTCTCTTTCCCTCTTTTTTTCTCAGAAGGACGCCTGCCCCTGTTTATCCCCCTCCCCGGATAGTCAGCGGCATATGGAGGGGTGGAGACAAACAGGGAAATGGATACCCGGGCCGTTAGCGATGAAGAGCTCAGGCGCGAATGGCGGCGTGACAGCGGGAAGCTCTGCGGCTGCAGCCTGCCGCGCGCCGTTACCACAGTGCTTGTCGGCTTGGAGTTGGGTCATTTCATAAAGTTTCTGAGTGCGGCTGCCAGAACACACAAAAAAAATGTGGATGCCTTTGAAATTTAATGTTCCTTTACAGCCATTAGTCGTTGGTGCTATGATCAAGGTGTAGCCCATGATGAGTGTCAGTGTTTGCAAAATATACATGCAGACTGCTGCAAGTCCACACAGCATCTACACAGTTCCTGTTTTGAAGCTGGTTGACCATTTCACTGCTTATCCCTTCAGTTAAAGATTTTTTTTTTTCCGCACAACTGTATGTCAATTATGGAACCTGGATGAAAAATATTGTCAGAAACAGCCTTGATATGTTTGGGCATGCACAGGTGGTGGACTGAGAAAGAGACGAAAGTGAACGCTAGCCAATGCCATTCAGTAAAGCTGGACCACGGCTCAGAGAACGATGGCGCTGATCCAATGAGGCATGATGCTGCGACAAGACTGCAGAACTGCCACTTGATGTTGCTCTTCAGCCATCCTTTTCTTCCTCGGCTTATATCGGCTCCCATCCTGGCATCTCGGCATCTTTTTGCCACCAAAGTGGCCAGCTCTCACTATGCAGTTTCACACTGTTTAAAGTTGCCGATCACCCCAGGCACATTTAACTCAAGGCTGCTTGGATCTCATCCCAGTTTTATTTTGCAGCCACAACGTGCTTTGAATATATGCCATATGGACACCAAACCCCTTTTTACAACTTAGCGCAATTTTAAAAACCGTTTGTCAAAAGTAACTCTGCCTCCATTTTATCATTATATGTTGTAAGTGATTCTGTGCTTTAAAATGCAACGCATTTTATGCTGCGTTCCATTTGAACTTATAACTCAGAAATTCCAAATCGGAAATTTCAATTGGAACACCCCTGAAATCGGAATTCTGACTCGTGAAGTCAGAGAAACCTACACAACCCCAACCTCAGAATTCAAGACGGCTGCGCCCTTTAATCTACAGAAGTTAAAGCTGTAGTTTTATACTGTTTATTAGCACTTACGTCTTATTTGTGGCAAATGAAACGTGTCGCTACAGTGTCTTTATGCACAAAATATTGCGTAATGTGTTGTAAGCAACTGATATTGCTACCAAAGGCTAAGAAATAGTTGTACTGGAACTGTGGCCTGTTTCAGAAAGCCGGATTTCTTGCTAAGATGGATCATTCGCAAGAAATCCTGCTTCATGAAACAGGTCACTGATATTGCTAAATAGCTTTCTGGCTTGCTGTTCTGGAACATGACGAACTCGGGTGTGACGTCATTCCCAGCTTCGACTTCCAACCTCCGAGGTAAATGGAACACAACATTAGATCTGAACCCCAAGCTAATCGCCATTTACTTATATGTGTGTACGGGGAAGGTGGGGAGTTGTCACAATGGATGCACAGCCTTGAAATGCTACTTTTGAATAGTTTGTCACCTGTCATCGGGCAAAAATTGCACACATTTTCCCTGTCCATTAAATCTCCTGTACCACAAAGGGGAAACTGAAAATGTTTTTTTTTTAAACCGTACTATTAAGGCCACACATCTAAATTATGCTGTCAAATTTTTCCATTCAGTCGTTCAAGTGAAAATTTTAAGTCTCTGACTATTCTGGGTCTGAAGTCTAATCAATTATTGTTTCGGACTTTCCTCAACAGACACCAAAATTTGTATCACAAATTTAACCACGTTGAGTTTACTGTGTCTTGTGATTTCACTGATAAAACTACTTGTTAATCTGCCATTGCTGAATCTATACAGATGTAATTGTGTGAATTATTTTACACACTCCTTTCTTCGTACATGCAATTGACTTTGGCTTTGGTTGAGTTTTTAACTTTTTGGCTGGGAAAACAAGCAATTGATTTGAATCTTGGGAGATATAAAAAAAAAAATAAGGGACTGGTAAAAGGCAACAAAGCCTCCCTACCTGATTCGCTCAAGTTAATTCATTAGGAGGAGCGTTGTCCAATCAGGGTCCTCCGGAACAAATGGCTGAAGTCAGGGGGGGTCATACACCAGAATTACTTATGGACATGGAACCAGTTAATATGTCACTGGGTTACCATAGATGCAACATATTATTGGGTAATTGGATGTGAGGAGGGGGGTGCCCAGGGCTGGCTGAGAACGAGGCTTTGTGTCACTTCCTGGCTGGCCATGAAGGGCCAGCACTGTCTCCCGCAGCTGTCAGAGCCGCAGTCAATGGACTTTTTCTGCAGACCCAACAGTGGCCACATTCCACCCCCCATCGCCTCCCACACCAACAACCCCCCCAACAGGGAAGGGGGAGGCGCACAGTCACGTCAAAACATCAGGACAAGCCTTCTTCCTAACAATCCAACAACCCCCTGCAGTACAGAGTGTGTTAACCCGGATGAACAAAATAAGGGCTCTGGGGCGTTTTAGTGCACTGAGGCCCAGCGGCCTCCGCTAAAAAGGGGCCCTCAACTGACCTTGTATAATGAAATTTTAAACACCCCATCCCCAGACACAGATGTGCGGGGCCTCAACATGCCAAGACCAACGGCTCGACCTGTCAAGAGTCCCGCGAAAGCAGCAAATTCGGCAGGTGCTGTGGTACCCCCTGCAATCGTTAGAGGTTTCCTGCACAAAGAAAGAAGGCTTATTCAGCAAGGGAGGGGGGCTTCCCCTCTCCTGTGGTTACCTGTCATGCTGTCACTGGAGATTTTGGGAAGGGTGAAAATTGATAATTAACTCCTCTTCCTGAGTTAAAGACATATCCTTCACAGTGATGGATGTATGAGCTGCCACCCCCCACAACTTCTGCTCTCTAAATGAACAAGAACCAGACTGGTCTTTGGAGGCACTGACCTCCACTTGTGTGGACGTCTCGATCGGAAGTGGACTGTAGAAGAGGTCTGTAAGACGGGGGAGGGCATGGATCTCGGGTGAAAGCACTCCTAAATGTTACAAGACACTTCTGCTTCCTCCCACTAGGGGGCAAATCCCACTTTCAGAATTGTTGCCAACCTGTCACCCTTCCCCAAGCCCCAAAGTCAGCCCTGTGTTCCTTCTGTGGTGTGTTCCCAGCTGGCTCCCTTTGTCTTTGTCCTTCTCTAGCCCCCCAGGATCCCAAACAAAAGTCTGGATCTTTCCTCCAATCCCCGTGTCATATACATTTTCAATCCCTATTGAGGAATTTCTTACAAGGACATATTTCTGTCTCCTCTGTCGCCATCTCTTCTGTAAACCACACACTACACAAGCGTCCTTCAACCTTTCACTGAACCGCTAGAGTTAATCTTCTGATAGCTTGTGCACAATGCTTACACAGATGTCAGAAGTAAGCAGAGGGGCAATCTCCACTGGGTGGGGGTGGTGAGGTGAGGTGATCAAATTTTTCGATGCTGATTGGCTATACTAATCTCATATGCCTGGCACTCACTATATTGTGCTGTGCTCTTTTTTCCAGGACCACGGACAGCTCCTGTGCCAAAACTGCAGGTGGAAGCTGCACGCTGGACCTGGAGTTTTGGTCTTTTTCATTACATTTTTTTTCGCACATGCTTAACAGTCCCTGCAGCAATTGGGGGTTAAGGGCCTTGCTCAAGGGCCCAACAGTGAAATCACTCTGCCATCCACAGGATCTGAAGTGCTGACCTTCCAAACATGGGCACAGCATCCTAACCCCCCGAGCCAGACAACGCCTCCTCCTTTTTCCTTCTCGCCATAACAGGCTTTGGTTTTCCCCTGAAGTCCCATCCTGTCCCACAATGCCCTGCTCCCCTTTGTCCTTGGATATGGGAAAGTCAAAACTAAAAGCCTGGCTTGCTGTCAGCTCTCTCTTAGCCACATGGTTCTGCTGGCCGGGTCACCCGAGGCTTTCTCACAGGGTAACATAACAGGTTACATTTACTGGAGTTAAAGCCACACAATTCTTCACTCAAACGAATTACTCTCTCTCTCTCCTTCTCCCCTAAAGCCAGTTTACACTGTACACTTCACAAAACAAACATTCCATTTCGGGAACTGCGGTACAACATAATTAATAATTAACGACATTAGAAAACAACCAATATATAATATGAATATATAATACCTCTTCACTATAGCAAACAGCAATGATTACATCATTTTTATTCTTCTGTCCAAAGGTTTTTTAGGGTGAGTCAATTAACCAATTAACCCTGGAAGGGTTACAGACTTTAAGGGGAGCAGCTTTTAAGTGGGAATTGTGATGTGCATTGTTCGAAGCTGTAGAAGGAAGTGGAGAAGTTAACTAAGGATGCACCTGACAGGCAGCAGCATGGGGAACGCAGCTGGGAGCAGAGTGGCAGACAGGATCCGCGCAGAAGCGGCGTCAGGGAGTTGACCTAATCTCTGAACCCTCAGCAGCTAGCGGTGCTGCTCCGTCTCCCCGGGACAGGTGACGTCAGCGCACACGCTGTTCTACCCCGTCATTATGTGCGGCCAGGTCCTGCACAGCCGACTCGCGCTCCACAGAATGACGGTAGATTGATTGGGGTCACACACCTCACACGGCGTGTGAACGGGAAATAAATCGACGTCCCCTGGTACAGTTTCCAGAGACATTTCTGCCATGCCAAGGGCCTCTTGGAGGTTTTCTGCGACGAGTAAGCGAAGGGAACGCAAAGGGAAAGCTAAGGCACGATGGGGACCCACGTCCTGATGTATTTCTGTTGACAATTTGCTCAAACAGCATTTCTGCACCCAAGAGATGCACATCAGCAAGAACATTGGTGGCACCCCGTATCTGCGACGAATCCCAACAAGCCCAATCTCACACGGCCCGTCCTCTGGGGTGAAGGCGTGCCGTTGACGGGAAGGACCTCCCTCCTCTGGGAAATCCTCATGTGCTAGAGCACCAAAGCTGCCACTCTCGCATCAATGCCCATTCATGGCTCTCGGCCTGCACAAACGCTGATGTTTTGACCCTCTGGCATTCAGAATCTGCCTGGAGAGCGGTCTCAACAGACACCAGGAACGAAAATGAAGCCCGGTGCTCAGGTGTGCTCATCCGTCTTCCAGAACAAGGGAAATGCAATTTCCTCGGCCGCAATCTTTCACAAACTACACTTATTACCGTGCACACCAAAAGGCAACAAATGAAAAATAGAAAACAAGAGCATTTTAAGTCCATGCTGTTAAATGTGAAACTCAGATACATTCAGAACATCTTCAGCCCATGTATTTGTGAATATAATGTGTGAATGTGAGCTTTAGGGGCAAAATTTTATTCATATATTATTTTACAGTTCCAACTGTAAGGCAAACGGGCCCGATTGCTACCGTTCAGTTTTGGTAACAGAGCAGCAAGGTCGCCAAGGGCATTATGGGAAATGCGCGACACCACACTGCGTCACACCGCAGATGGCAAGGATTCCCGCTCCGTTCTAAGGGGGAGCTGCGCCTGAGAGCGACGCTGTTTGTCACAGATTTTTGTTCTCGACTGTGCCTTAAGGGCACCCCCGGCGCTAAGCCACCTTGTTAATTTATTTATTAATTAAAGGGCTTCATTTGCCACGGCCCCTGGCGGGACACGAAGCCTGTCTGAGGCAAAAGGGCCTGGGGTGGAACAGGAGACAAATCAAAGATGGCCCTCACAAAAGGAGCGTAACGAGAACAAATAGGTTGGGAATACAAATCGCCATTCCCTTCATAAGCCGTCTCCTCCTGTCGCGTGCTTTGTGACTGCAGGGGTACAGAGCCAGGAAGGTTTTAGCTAGAGGGCCAAGGGACAGTCACAAGGACTCCACATCGACCTATTGAGCCCAATAAATCATTAGGTACAGCTGTGACACACACTGAGAGATCCAGGGGCATCTCTCTGTGCAACGCAGCAAAGGGCTCCTGCATGTCACCTGGCCTGATTATTACCCCATTGGGTCATGGTGACATTTCAAGCAGTACGTAAAAAGCCTGACCTTGCCACTACAGTCACACCCCATTTCGGACTGGATCCAAAAAATCTCCCTCAGGTTTAATGTCAAGCGTGTTTATCGTAACTGCTGGCCAGGATAACACCCGGACGCAATGACCTGCGGAAAAAAGAAAAAACAAGGAAACCAATTTTAATATTCAAACCTGCAAGACTTTGGGGGGTAGGCTATACATACCAATGCACCTCCAAAACAGCAATTAGCCAAGGTGCTCCAAGATAGTATCAAGGTCTCATGCTGTCTTATTGATGCTAGACCCTGTCTGCTAGCTGGCCTGCGGGCCGTTTCCATTGGCTGATGCCATTCACATGAATTAAGCACCCAGCTTCGGACAGATATGTCTGTCTGCTCTCCTGGCCTCAAGTCTGATAACCCTTGCACCCCCCCCCCCCC
>JAODKL010000128.1:1019663-1064014 GCA_026780765.1 Petrocephalus schoutedeni
CCAAGAGCTAGCCAGGATAAAAAAGGGCATCAGAAACCCGCTGAGATACAGGCCCAATGACGTGCAGGGCACCCACCTAAAGAAACAAAGAGGCGGGAAGGACAGCCGCCACATGCCAGTTAGCGGCGCGGCGCCCAAGCGCCTATTGCCCCCGAAGTGTGGTTCCGGCCGCCAGAGCGAATTTCCCGGTTCCGGCCGTGCGAGCGTTCGATTAATAAAACCCATTGAACCGTTTCGTATGTCAAGTGCCACAAGCGATTACAAGGGCCCCTTGCTCCCAGCGGCCTGGCGGAGGACAGGCTGAGCCGTGACTGTGCGGCTGATAGGCTGTTAGCGCAAGGTGGTGGGGAGGAGGGGGGGACCGCTACTGGAATCCCAGAATCCTCTGCATTTACCAACCCTTTTAACTCCTCAGAGGCCTTCCGGTCTGAGGTAGATGCTTTCCTGGATTTCTGTACTCTGTGACCACTCACCTGGGAGTCAAACTAAAGTGGAAATATTGCACACATTTCACTAAATCTCATAACGGTTAACATTCAATTGTTCACAAAGCATCTGAGCTGGATCAGGAAACTAAAGAGAGAAGCACCACCTATATGGTAATAAAAATTGATTAATTTCCATTCCAATTTATTCCGCTCGCTTAAAAGCCGTTTAAAATTCTGCATGTTGAGTGTAAATATCCTACATTTTCAGTTAACCCATCAATATTCTATTAAAATGCTTCTAAACTGATGCTCAACTAGATAGATGACTTGAGACATAATCACTGCACACAAAAAGTTGTATAATAAGCTATAGAAGGTGGATTTTATATATTAAACTTGTAATTCCTTCAGACAGTTATGCGCAGGCTGCTTAAAATTTCTTGTATTTATTCTGCACTCTAAATTACTGACTCTCTGCTCCAAATCCCCATTCAATCATATCAAAATTTCAGGATAATATGATCACTGTAAACCTGTCTAGAACAGGAGAAATACTCCCAAAGATTCTTCTGAGGGGAAATATCTGATCTTCTTCCGACACCTTTCATATTTCACACAATCCAAGCAGACAGATGAATTGTTCTGAGTGTGACAAACAGGTCCAATATAATTTGAAACCGTACGGTCGGAGCTTTTTGTTAGTCCGCGGGATCGCCCCACTAAGCTAATTCTTTCCCATGAGCTTGTGGTAAGATGGATTAGCAGCGGTTTGGGATACAGTTGATAATGCAGCATAGATAACCGCGCAGATAAACCACAGCAATAACGTGCTCATTAGGTGAGAAATCACTTTCCCCGGGGAGCTCCCGGCCCCAACCGGCAGGGAACACGGCTGAGTCTGGTTATGGTTATTCAACCTAACATGCAGCATTCTGGCCCCACGCCACCACGGAAAATGCTAGCGACTGGCCTGCTTAATGTGTGCTAAAAAAATATATAAGAAACCTTCTCAGGTTCGTCATTAGACCGTTAATCTTGTGAAATGTGTCTGTATAGCTGTTATGCTGCATATGTTATCGACACAAAGGCTAGAAAAACCTATTTCCTGCAAGGTCTTTTGGCCCCTACTTCGGGGGAGGCGGCCAATGACTGGCAGGAGTCGTGCGGAGGATCGAAGTGAAGATGTTGCCGCTGAGCGGGAAGGCGGCAGCGCAGAGGAGTGTCAGTGTCGCGGGCGGGGCTCCATGGCCACGCCCCCAGTAGGCCGTTCATACCCTATTAACCACGGCTGGGCAGGCGGGCGGGGGGGGCGCAAACGAGGCCCGGGGGCCAGGAGCAGGGGGTGTGGAGCCGGGTACGGCTACAGAACAGGATGCGTGGGGGGGGCAGCAAATGGACCATTGGCATTGGCACCGTCTCCGTGGAAGGAGAGCGCAGACGGTAAAGAGCCCCTAATGGCCTCTGTTACTTTCGCAAGTCCTATAAGGAGGGTTTTATTATTCATTTTTATTTTCAGGTAGCAGTGCATAAAACCGGGGGATGAATATTAAAAGGCACGGGTTACGGTTTTATGGAGCTGTGCTGAACACCTTCACATTTATACCGTTAGTCTGACGCTGCCTCCTCCAAGCTCATCAGAGACGTTGTCAGAGTAACTCCCAGAACTCATCGCTACCTAGTCCAGCCTCCGCACGCGTTTATTAGTCTCCTTTACTCAGTAAACTTCATCCTTTTCATTAAAAATCCAACCTTCCAACCACTTATTCTGGTCCTGAGGGGCCAATGGTTTATCCCAGGCAGCACACAGAGGGAGTACACCCTGGATGGGATACCATTTCATCGCAGGTCGTTAAGTTAAAAATACATTTTGCCATATATTAGTGATGGACTATAGATATTAATAACTGGAACCTTCTGAGATTTAAAAGATCCTTTAAACATCCTTTAAAGCCTCATTTTTTTTATTGCAACTCATTAAATATAGGATGTACGTTTATTGAAAAGCTTGTTATTGTAGGCTACTCTATAGAGCAAGGCACCAAAAATACCAGCATTAAGTTCCCTGTCATTCAGCCCTGAATACAAAAACACCACAAATCATGTCATTCTTGTTCCATTGTGTTCAATACAGGCAAGAGGAGTTTGGCTTGGGATTAGAGAAAGCTATAATAGTTGACACTGAGAAGCTGGTGTTATAAAGCAGACTTTCTCGAATGATAAAGCTGTCAAGAAAAAATAATATAACTCTATCATTTAATCTGAGCTACAGTAACCCCATGGCAGCCATTGGCCTCATACAAATATACAATGTTTCCCACTGGAATATCGCCAAAAAGAGAACAATATCCACCATAGATGATATCAAGCAGGAAGTGATCTGATTTTATTTTTCATTTTTTTGTTTTGTTTATGGAGTTTTATTTTTGCTCGTGTGCTGAAATAAAAGATATCATGCTGCTGTGGCTTGCCGCCGCAGATCTTTCTAGAATGAGTGCCGAAAAATGTGTGCAAGTTCGAGGGAATCCAATATTATCAAGAAAGTGGGAGCAGGTATATCGCTACTCATCCATGCATCCGTTTCCCATAGCCGCTTATCCCAGTGTGAGGAAGCAGGAAGCCTGAGGATTATACCAGGATGCCCAGGGGTGATTAAGCATGGACTGCAGGTGAGCATGGCAGAACACGCAAACGCCACTACAAATAAATGACTATACAATAAAATTGTTTTTCTAAACATATACTGTTGCCAAAACTGTAATCGAACTTTAATGACCCGAAAAACACATACTTCTCAAAAAAAAAGAAAACTGCAAATACATGTCAACAATCCACAGAAATTCTATTCATCCATTTTCTATAACATCCCATTTTCTATATAGACTCGTATAAATATTGTACATCTCTAAACTGGTAAGATGTTTAGTAAAATCAGCCTCAGACAGAATTTTCATAGCATTTTCCCGTGAAGTAGCGGCAGCCAGCGCTCCACAGGGGCCCTAATGCAGCACATTGGATTGATCGCCTGTGTGGGAAAGAGGAAGGGTAGAACAACCGATTCAGTCAGGCATCATTAATCAAACTTTATCCTCAGGCTGACAAAGGAGATAGAAAGCAGTTCTGCAGAAGGCTGAAACACACAAAACCAAAGATCCCGGCATGATTTAACAGTGTTACAAACTGCTCTCTGACTCTGACATGAAAAAAAAATTATAAAATACTATTAAGCGAGGCAGGATTTCTATATCTCTTGTGGTCCACTAGTGAGGTCTGGTTATGTCTATGTCCCTTAAATAAAAAAAAAACAAATAGGATGTTTGCAGTTTTGACGGAAATTTCTTTCTGGTGAGAAATCACTTCTCGAGACGAATCACACAGATTGCTCAGCTGGATCTACAGACCGGATCCCTGCAGGGGCCTTGGCGAAGTATCGCTTTGGCTCCTATTGAACTGAGATTACTATATGATCTTTGCCCTCTGAATTGCACTAATAATATCTTTCTGTCATTTTTCATGTGGATCACTGATATTGCATTTTAGCACTGACAGTGTACCTTTTAGTAAATCACAGAATCATATATTGCTTTTTAAGCTGTATAAAAGACCATAGATTTGGATATAGGGAATAGGGTCATGTCCACTCACTATGGTGAGTGTTATGCCCTGCCTTCCTGCCCATCCTGTTTTCTCCCCAGTGTGGCTCAAACAAGCTACACCTGATATGAGTTAGTCTTACCGCTCGCTCTGAGCCTCAAGTTAATTCACCCCTGCTGCCTCTTGTTATAACCCTTATGAATGCCTTCCTGTCCTGTGCTCCCCAGTCCAGTCACGAAAGCCATTGTGTCTGCCCTACTTGCCCTCAGAGCCTTCCCTTGTTTGGTGTCCTCCTCATTTTGGATCCCCCGTGATACCATTACTTTACTTTCATTCCTCAATAAAACCCTGTTCTGTTTGCCCCGATTCCTGCTCCCGCGTCCTTCCTCCCGTGGCCTGTGACAGTGGGAGTACCATGTGTGTTTAGCGGGGTGGGGGTTAGGGGCTGCTTTGGTCCAATTCTACACCCTTGATGAAAGGTACAACCTATCCAGCCTCTCTTCATTAATTTGAAGCAAGTACTGTTCTTCTTAGTATGCAAGAAAAATATGAGTGATATGCTATGCACTTAGCTCCCAAATTTGAGATCGGGGTGGTCTGGTGGCTCATTGGACAGCATTGTTGCCTTACTTACTATCTTCATGATTCAGGTCCTGCCTCTGTTGTATGCGAGTTTGTGTGTTCTCCTTCTGCTGGCTATGTGGAGTCTGTAAATTTCCTGCAGAATTTAAGTGTGGGTTTGTGCCCTACAGTGGACTGGCATCCTATTCAGGATGTACCCTGGCCTTGTGCCCTGTGCTGCCTAGGCTAGGCTCTGGGACCCCCCTAGGACCCTGACCAGAATAAGTGGTTAGAAGACTTTGTCTCAAACATATGTGTAATAAATTAAGACTGCCCCTTTAGAACCATAGCACAGTGTTTTGGCTATCCCACTTTACCTCTTGTCTGTACCACAAAGGATGGTATACATTTGTTGAACATTTGTTGTTCTTTGGAAAAAAACATCTGCTGTCCATAGCTTATTATCAGGAATCACAGGCCAGACAAAGTCTGTCAAAATACAAATGCTGAATCATATTGACAGCTGTTTTTTTCAGCTTCAGAGTTTCAGGCTGACATGATGCCTGAGATAAGTCAGGCGCCCGAGGGTGAAATGTCACAGACTTAATTATCAGACTAGCCTGGTGGGGTATAGAGATGTAATGGATCAGATGCCAGATTTCAGTACGATAGGTGTCATTATCTAAAGACGGCTGGGCCTTTTTGACATGTTCGAATAGGAAGCTGTATTTCCTGCACATTTTGGATGGAATGGAACATGTTCCATGTGTACCGTCCCACGCACGACCTGATATTACTCCAAAATCCTCATTCTAGTCAAGTTCATTGTGAAGGGTCATGTTGCCCCTTGGTGGACTGGCATTCTGTCCTGAGTGTCCCATGCCTTAATCAACCTTTGTTTCTGATTTTATATTAGGCAAATTCTATGCGAAAGATGCCCACCAGTTAGCTTTGCAAACTCTTAAGCATTAAGACTTATCTGCTAAGGTATTACATTTATTAGTTAATGGCTAAAGCACAGAATGCCATTGCACCAAAAAGTACATACTTATCTGTTTTTTTTCTTCCATGCAATATTAAACCTTGAAACCCAACATGAAACCCATATTTACAGAGTACCCACAGCAGCTTTTTGTAAATGACAATGAAGGAGAGGATTCAAAGATGCCTCCACATCTGCAGACTGACTGGCCTTCCTCATTACATGCCTAATGTATTCTCTTTGTAAATTAACACTGCAGATCATTAGTCTGTATATGCCCTGGGACGTTTTTAATGTGCCATGGTGGGAGAAAATCCAAATCTGAAGTCAAGAAACTAGAAGTAATCTATGTATGTCTGGTCGCTGGTTACCAATTTAGTATTCATATAAACCAGAATTATTATGCTTGTTCTGTTCTGTTCATTATCACCCCCACAGTTAATCGTGCCTATGGGTGTACGAAAAAATCGATACACTTGAGTATCACGATATTTCATTTTGCGATACTGTATCAATTTTCAAAGACACAACATTGATTAAAAGAAAAAAACAGTTTACATGTATTTGCGGTTCACAGTGGTTCAATTTGTCTTGTTTAACCTCCGGGCCACTAGATGGCTGTGCTCAGTATGATGACCAGTTGCACCCCACTCCTAACTACAGCAAAGTCTGGTCACTAGCAACATTCGCAGCGATGAATCTGAGCGTGTTAGACCGGCTCCTGCCGCATACCAAGCTGAAGTGTGGAATCATTTTGCCTTTCACGGTAAAAAAAAAACATGGTTACAGCGACTATTTTCTTTAATTAGTTCTTTAAAATTAAAAAACAAATAAGAAATTAAAAAGTGACAATTTAAATATATACAGCCTTTAATGGCTATTTAAAAATTGTATGCACTGAACTTTTTTGTTTTTGCTTAAATCAGCATACAACACATGGTCTTCATTATACCATTATAGTTTTTCTACAGTTAGAAAAAAAAACACAATATATCACCTTACATACAGTATTGCAATATATCACGATATACTGAATTGTAACTCCAGTATTGTGATATGTATCGTACTGTCAGATTCTTGCCAATACACAGCCTTAGTACTATAGTACTTAGCACTTATGTATTAATTTATGAGTTACGCGAAACATTTAAATGCATGCATTTTTTCCCTCTTGTCTTTCAGAAGAACACTGTAGTGTTGAGTTGTTCATTTCCACTTTCCTTAGAGAACAATAAGGAATTTCCTTCAGGAAACACCCTCCACCACTTCAGCCTCCTTCCAAGTTACTTTGCTGTGTCTTGCTCCACAGAAGCCCGGCCTGACAGGTCGGCTAACCCCGCAGCATGCAGGTCAACATGTCATTTCGAACGTGAGGCGCGGGAGGGCCAGCAGACGCTCGCTTCCTCCTCAGGCAAGATTACAAACAAATGTAATCAGATCCCACTCAGCAGCCTATCGGCGGGCGATTAGTTAGGTTTCCTGCTTCCTGTCAGTGCAGCCTATCGGCGGGCGATTAGTTAGGCTTCCTGCTTCCTGTCAGTGCCTTCGTTCTCCCTGGCACCTTCTGCCAGGCCTTTCACGCTCTGAAGCGTGACCTTTCACGATGGGCCGGATAGTAGCATGCCGCTAATACGGGCCGGCAAATTGTCATTAGCTGTCCCAATCAATGCTCCATTCAGCCTTCCCGCCAGCAGCAAAGGCGGCTTTCCTTAAAAACCGTCTATGGATGGCCTCCACGTGTTTAAGAAGGTTAACGGTGTCAAACAATGTCCTTTAACCCCTTCACCTCCCACATCCTACAGTTCCTTGCTGGTTTCCATATGTGATTGCAGGAATCAGGCTATTTTGTACTTTTATTTTGTAAAGAGAAAAAGAAGCATTTAAACTAGAGACTTTTATTTCAAAATCATCAAAGTCTCATACTCGTGTACCTAATTATACCCAAAATACATCTACAGCCTGGGATATGTGCCTACTTGTTAGGTTTTATATAATATTTTATTTCATACGCAACATGGTAACGCTTTACATTAACTGCACTTACCAAAATGCATTTATAATGCATTTAAGTATACCAAAATATCCTAACATACCTTAACAGCTTTAATATACATTAATAACAAACATTATATGCTTTACAATTATGTTTGTTATTATCGTATCATATTTGTTATTAATACATATCACAGCTGTTAAGGCATGTTGGGATTATTCATAAGATGCTGCTTGTGAATGTTCTATGAATGCATTATGAAAACGTAATGAATGTTCCATGAATGCACTATAAAGGCATTATGAAGGTGCAGTTAAGCATCACAAAACATATATATCTAACTTTTATATCTGACAACACACTACATCTAAAAGCCAGGGTGAAAAATCCAAAACCCAAGGCTATTCAGAGATGACTGGTCAGATCATGGCATTAATGAAACATTGAAGGCATTACATACCTTCAAGAGGAGCTGCATCGATGTGAGCTGTTCCAGACTCGGCCATACCTTAATGCCAGCATTACAATTCAGTACATTCGGGGTCCAAATGCAGCAAAAGGCTGAGCATGAAATGTCAGTCTTAAATGCAAAAACCGCTCCCTTAGAAAATAAGCGCTCCCTGAAAATAAGACCTACCTCGAAAATAAGCCCTAATTACGATCCGATGCATCGGGCCCGTGGAGTTACGTCACTGTCGCATTGAATAACAGGGATATCGGCACCATATTCAGAGGAACGCAAATAACTGGGGTGCGTTTCCCAGAAGCTCCCGTTAGCAACTTACATAGTTCGACTTATATTCAGTTACATGGTCCTAACCATGTAAGACGCTATCGTAGTTAGCAACTATGCTTTTGGGAAACGCGCCCCAGATCTTCACACTGGAAGAAACGCGAAGATGGTAGAAAGCGAAGGACGGTGAGAAACTAAAGTGCGCTGCCAAGCAAATGCGTTTGCATTAGTTACCGGCGGTCAGCACCGGCGACCCTTACGAGATGCCAGCGAACAAATGGGCAAATGATCCCGCCGCGCTAACTCGGCTTTCTTATGGCGACATTGTCAGCTACCAAGTTTTGCGTACACTTTTAAAGATTTTAAAAACTACAAATCTCTTGAAGCCCACCAACAGTTCGATGCTGGCTGGGTGCAGGACCTCTTCATTTCCAAGGATTTTACAGGACAGCTGAGATGGCCTGGGGAATACTGCGGCACTTTTATTGTATGTATTTATTGGTTATTCATTGATGTTCTCACTACTGCGGCATGTACATAAATGCCATTTTCCCAGCATTAAAAGCAACACTAATCTTAACTCTCTATCTCATTGACCCTCATGCAGATGTTCACATCACCGGTAAATGTACTGTAGTTTGTAATTAAAAAAATAAGACATCTCCCCAAAATAAGCCCTGACGCGTCTTTCAGAGCAAAAATGAATAAAAGACACTTTCTTATTTTCGGGAAAGCACGGTAGCACAATATTGTTATTTTCGAGACTTTGCTATCTGCTACTTAGGAGCATGCGAACACTAACAGTAAGGAGGGTACTTCGGTGTTTAACGCTGAATTATCTGGAAACGGTGGCTCAGCACCTTTTCGGAAGCTATTGTTCACATTACAATCATGTTCGTTAGCCTGTAGCATTGTTGGTAAGGCAGTGATAAATACATTTCCTCCTGGTTATTAATTACTATCCAATTTTTGCTGAGCTATTTCTTCGCTTAGTTATTTGCTGAGTAATTTGCCATAACAGCAAAAATAAATGCTTCCATTTCGTATTGACGGGTTAATGGAATCATTTTGCCCTTAATAACCAAGATTAATAGTAATTCCCTCCTCACTGGCTTCACTAGAGAGACGGTTTGCTGGACTTTTTGTTATCAACATCAGTGATCATAAGGAAGAAAGGCCCATTTCTTACCGTTATCAAGGCAATTGTCACCTCTGTGCTGCTAAATTAAATCCATTGCTTGCATGGAGCACAAGTATCGGTCACTGCTTGTGTCTAATAAGGATTAGAAATGAAGAGACTAGGTTAAAACTGGTTCTATAAAGAATTAGTAGCTAAGTATAAATACTCTATTAGTATAAAGGTTCTTTAAGAATTAGCAGTCATAAGCCACAGGAAAAATATGCTGCTATCTTTCTAACGATCAATAGACAGACGTTTCTTTTTTGTCACTGACTAATTTATAGCTACTTCAAAAAATTGGGTGGTTTTGTCATAGAAACATCACATCTGTATTATGTGAAAGCGTAGCATAGGAGAACAACTTTTACTCACCACTTTAGCTGTGGGCTAAAGCTAGTGCCTACTGACACTGTCAAATTCATCGTGCAGCAAAAGGAAAGTCCTTTTTGTGTCATATTCTTTTACATGGATAGTTCCCTGTGCTCAGCAGAAGTTTGATGCCACTTTTTAATGCATCTCATAGCCTGGACATCTGTACCTAGAACAGCTTTTATAGTGATTCTTAGGAGGTGTTCTGAAAAGCTGTGGAGATACAGCACCCAGGTGCCTCATCACTGTTAGCTAAGAGCTTTAATTGCCAAACATCAATGGTAACTTCTTAATTGCTCGTGACCTGACGGGATATTGCGGGCTTGCATTATAACCAACAGATGTGATCGTTTTTTTTTTTGCCTGCCGGTGCTGGTGTTTTTGCTCTAATGGTTTTTGATATCCCTGATGAAGTATCCTCCCAAGACTACTTAGAAATATAAACCCAATTTTATGCTCTTCAGAGAAGTTATATTTGTCTGTCAGATAACGCCATCAGTATATGGTCTAACAGATTTCAATCTGAGCCAAGTCACTATCTTATCGGCAGACACAAGGAATTACAGTAAGTCACAGGTTAATGAGGTACTTACTCATTGCATAACTCCACAAATGACAACCAATGATCCACCTGACATATTTGTGGGGTTCAAGTGGAGGCGGAAGGAGATATTGGCCCAGTTTCGGAATTTTTTCCTTCGGCATCAGTCATTAGTAGGTCCACGATGGGAATAACAGCATGCAGTCCGGGACTTTGAGTTGTTCAGTTTGAAGGCTTTTGCACACCTGGCATGTTGAATCGCTGCTGTTAGAAATAACACTGTACCTGCTCACATGAATGCTACAGAACTCCGTCGGAGGGCTGGATGCACTTTAAATGGTGCCACAACAGCATGACATGACCGAGAGCCTGTGAGAGATTCCCCAGCCAGCCTGGATCAGAGCCACATGTGACATCCGATGGCTTGATCACTGACACAGATTTTAAAAATAATTTGTTTGGGTAACTCCTCGCACTGCGGCAGATTTCTGACCCTCTGGCCTCCTAGCCACGATCTATCGTTTCCGTCGCTCAACCGGGAGGGATCTAAAAGGTTCATTTGGTCAACCTCCCACATGATGACGCCAGCTTGTGCCAAAGGAATGACTGGGTAAACAAACAAGGAGTGCCAGACACCACAGTGCTTGCCAGTGCCCTTCGGGACCGGATAAATCCCATCGTCATGCCGGTAGAGCCGCGGGTCCCCATCGAAAAACGTCTTGGCTTTCCACACCTGCTCCCAGGTTGAAGGACCGCTCAAATGCCATCCGGAGGACAGCAGAAGCAAGATAAAGACTTGGACAGATCCTGAGATGTGAGCTCGCTTTAAACTGCGAAAAAGCAGTGTGAAACATGACAGATGCAGAGAAGGAAGTCAGACATCACAGAGAAGTACCGTCAGAGTCTATTTTTTTTTTATATATGGGTGTATCGCGCTTTTAATATTTAAGTGCGGGCGCTGAGAATGGCACACTGAGAAGAGCAGAAGCTTCACAGCACATCTGCAGATATCCTGGTGGCACTGTCGAAAGTACAAAAGCTCTCCAAAACCCAGTGCTTGGAAATGCAAAGAGTGGTGTAAAACCATTTGCGTATATCCAGCAGTTTGCTCATTTACATTAATTTAGTAGCTTCATGAGGCAGATGATACATCACAAGCATCCATATAATCAGCTATAACACTTACCTAAACGCTGTATTTTTCATTCAAGCATAAAAATAATGTCATACCAAAAAAAAAGCATCCCGCAGCAAAAGTGCATTATGGATAAATAGATAACCAGGTATGTGTTAACAAGCTGGTGTTCTAATACGTATGAACATTGGTGTACCTGAGGTATACATGCTACCTGATGAATACAGATATGGATCAGGTAGCATATGCATATATTCATACAGACATAATGTTTCCATCTGGCATTCTGAATAAAGACCGTAGCAGGAAAACAAATGCACTCTGCTTAAGTTATATATGCATTCGGGCAAATCACTGTTTATCGCTCAAAATTCTCCACTGGTCTCCTGACCAGTGAAAAATATCAATCTCCCCAGTATCCTCCAGAGCACAACACATTCATGAATCTTTCAAGAACGTCCCGCTTCTTGCATATTAAGCATCACCGACCCAAAAGCATTGTAATTACATTTTAAGGCACCTACGCACACTCTGCTAATAAACCTGTGCATCATATGAACAGCTCTTCAGCCTTGTGGTGTAGCCCTCAGGTAAGACCGGGAAGCTCATAATAAGCTCTGACCTTTGTGCGATGGGAGCACCACGGCATCTGGCCGGCATGTTGACTAGTGCACCCAATTGTCACGTGTCATTCCCCTGTTTGCAGAAGCACAGCTGTGCCTGAAAGGCCCAGGACATTAACGGGGCACCCGAACAGCGGGCTGTGCACGATGGTGTAGCCACAACTGGACTAAACCAGAAAACCTTCATTATGGACCAATAAGAGCCAGTGATCACTGCAAATTCAGGAGTTGCTCTACAACCAGTCTGGGCACATACTGAATATATTTATTAGATGATTCCAAACTAAATGAAAATCGTCTTGAGTTGAACATTTACAGCGCTAATTTGGCAGATACCTGTTCAGGTATTTATCCGGCGTTTAGCATGGCAAACGGAGCAGGCTCCAGCGATTATCCATACAGATAACAGGGGCACCCTCCTCCGCCAGCACTCTGACTCTTTGGCCTCCAGCTTCCTAACACATCAAGCATGGTGGGTGGCTGGGTGGGGAATACAAAACAGACCGAAAGAGTGACAGCTTGTGAAATGTCGGGGGTGGCCGCCGCTACCCGGCAACACAAGCGGCCGGTTATAAGAGGGTAAGAGAAAACAATTACTGCCCAGGCTGTATCTAATGGGCAGATTGGATATAATCAAGCTACTGATTTGCGGAACACAATCGGCGGGCGCGCGCGTGAAATCCATTAACCCTGCCAGGCACGAGTGCTGTCCGCGGTTTCATTACTGCGGCAGCTCGAGTGCCGGCTCCGGCCGGCGCCCTCGAAATGCCTCTTGTTTTCATTTGTTATTTTTTCTCCGTTTGATGCATCCTCCTGCCCGGCCTCATCACTCCAGTCGGATCGCGACACAAACGGGCGTGCATCCTTTTCAAATTCACCCCTCTGTCCCGTCGGATCTCTCATACAGAGTGTCCCTGACCCCCTACCGTCTGCCGAGGTGTAGCACCACTGGCACCTGACATCTACCCTTAGGATCTCTCCATCCCCTTTGTATATGAATTTGGTATTATTACGAAACTCTCGGAAAGCAGCGTTTTCATCGTGAGACACCAAAGAACCTCATCAGTCCCTGGAAAGTAAGAGTCTTGAAGCTCACGTTGCCAAATGGTAACAAAGATAGGGATTTGTTCCTGTTTTGGAGTTTGAAGACCAAACAAGACTCGTACATCGTCAGATTATCTATAATAAATATCCAGATCTCATTACCCGGCAACTCAGAGAGCCCTTAACCCCCCGATATAAAGCAATTTCCAATCCTGGATGTTGTTCATTCCGTAATATTTTGTTTTCCCCTCTAAGCGCACTAGGCTGAGCCTGGCGCGTGTGCATGCAGCCTGTTTCCTGCACCCCCACCCCCTTTGTGTACCAACCAGATTAAAATATCAGAACAGGCCACGCAACAGAACAAACACCCTCTCAACCCTGAGCAAAAGGCGGCCCGGAAAAATAAATAGCCTCCCTTCTGACGGCATTTGTGCCTCGTCTTTTGCAACCAAAAAAACCGACAGGCTGCCCAGGCGGATTGATAACGCGTCAGCCTTGGATTAATTGGGTCCAACAGTGTTCTGAATACTAAGTACCCCCCTTACCCATGCAGATAAACTCTTGGCACAGATGACACCTACAGATCCGCAGGTGTTCGTGAGACTAAATACTGAGCTCTTGGAAAGCCAGGACCAAGATGGATGACAGTGAGGGTAAAAAAAACACACCACACTAAAACAGATAATTCTTTTTTCTTAACCCTTCAGGACAATCCAAGCAACTAAGGCAATTTCAGATAAAATGAAATGATCTGAGCACCCATGAAAAACAGTGACCTATGACCCAGCAAGACATGAGTTTGACATGACAAAGCAAGACATGACATTTATGAGTTCATATTTACACTTTAGAAAAAAAGACTTCATCTTCCATTTGCAGGAAAATCAGACCCCTTCTAAGGAACCGACCAACAAGCGCAATTACACAAATTGCCCTGCATGTGAGTGCTTCAAGCATTACCAAAAGTCTGTCTCTGTGCTGCTAAATTGTGTTAGCGATGGGCTAAAACCGGTTACAAAGGGGAAAGGGGGCAAGCGACTCAAAGGAACAGGATGCTTGGAAGTGACACCAGTGACTCCGGTGCATGTGCCACGACGGGCGTTTAAAGGCAGCGAGCAGACGGGCGTGGAAACAAGAGGAGCGGCGAGATCTGAGCCCAGCTCTCGGCTGCCGGGGAAGTGCGGCGGCTGACGGGCTGCTTTGTGACGCGGCGGAGCGAAGACGCGCTTTCACCGGCGCTCTCAGCTTCGGCGCTCCGCCGGCTGCCTCTCCGCGTCCGTCACCGTACTTGCCTGGGGGGCCGCGATCTTAGCTGCCCGAAAGCTTCTTCCGAGATTGGCTACTCAAATCACATTTTAATTACGGTTTAATTACAGGGATCAGTGTAAGGATTTGTAGCGTTGTAGTGTAAGGATGACGATGATGATGGTGATGATGATGATGGAGATGATGATGATGATGGTGATGATGACCCAGCCCGTTTAAGAAGTTTGATGACTTTTGAGACGCACGGCAATATAAAACTCGACTGGGGCAGGAGTCATTAAAACAAAACCCCAGATAATCTTTAAACAAATCAGGGATACAATAAAAACGTTTATTTTTCTTTGGTTGTGCTAATAGCACATTAGCCAGTCCAGTGCAGGAAATGAAATACGGCTCAATAAAAATAGTGTTTAGTGTGTTATTTATTGCTGTGGTCATATACACGTTTAGAGTAATCTTGATATGTAGTTATATCTATTGGTGATTTTTATAAAAATAATTAATGGTACAACACTTGAAATAGTCCATTAGGCGCTGGGTGACATTGCGTTTACAAGAAGTACATAAGCTGACGAACACCTCCTCTAATACGCCCTGTGCCCATCTCGAATCATCGTCGTCTGACTTCACATTTATAGCAAAAATTTTGGTGGTGAGGGTAGGTGGGGGTGGGGGGTATTCCTAGCGGCCCGTTTCACAGGGAAATTCCTGTGCCTTTAGCGCCATCTGCTGGTGAAAGCGTTTAAAGCCACAAATGTCTGGCCAAATTCAGCTTACATGCGACGATAAACTTAGGTACGCGGGTGGGCACAGGCATGTCAAGTGTATTAAGTGGATGAAGGACTCGAAACTTTCTTTGCATCAGTGGATGGTTTTGAGCAAGAAGAGAAAACTCTATTTTCCCAATCCATTCGCAAAAAAACATGATAAACTACAGAAGCACAAATAACCTAACACAGGGTAACTATTGAATTAGGTTTATCTCAGTTCCGACATCGTTCATTTCTTCCATATTCGTTTTGCCAATTGCAGGCAACCAAGGCAAATTTATATTTATATTTTAGATGTATGAATTCAAATATTGGTTTAAGCGATGACAACGGTATTTCGGTTTGATTAATCAATAAAATCTACTGAATTTTAGAGCGTTGAATAAAAAAATATGGCAATACTTTCGGTTCTTATCTATTTATGCCTACAGTGTGACGTGTTTTATGATAAAAAATAAAGCAAACCGTCCATAGCCAGAATATAATGAACAATCTGCTATATGCCGTGAGACTTTAAATTGATCTTGAGGGTACACAATAGTTCTGTTACTGACAGATACAGACGCCAGCTGTACTTTTGTTCCTTACAAAATATAGGTTGAATCGCTAGGTGGACATTGTACGAGATGATAAATGTAAGAATTCCAAATACCAAAATGTATAGTATCCCGCTTAAAACATATAAGATGCGCAAACCCAACTTAGATGTACCTGTTTAAATTAGTAATGCACGAGCTCTCGAGTTACAGGTCTAAACGAAGGACAATTTAAAAATTTTCACCTAGCAGTTAGGGGGAAAAACACATTCTCAAATGATGCATAAAGTCTTTGTCTTATTTTAACAGTGCATATTGTTGAAATTAATCCGATAAACTTTCGCGACACAAATGAACTCCGCATCGCAGCGCATCTCCCCTATTAATCTCCGCGTACGCGGCGCCGCGCAAAACTGGCGAGCAAAAGTGAAATTTCCGCCGGGAAGCTGAGGGAAATCAACTTACCTGGAAAGAATTGTCCGCGTATGAAGTTCAGCGACTGAAATACGAGCGCAAAAATAATAACACAGGTCCTCCTGTCCATTTTCGCCGCGTTTTATTTCACATGCCCGCTGAATGTCCGTGCACTCTGCGCCTGTGTGCTCCGCAAGTATCCGCGCATTGGTATCGCAGTGACAGTATTTAAAGGCAGAATCCCGATCTGATTGTTTGGCTTCAAAATGAGTAGCAGTAACTGATGGAAAGGAGAGAGGGGATAAGAGAGAGAGAACACGGGATGCTCCCGTCCCCCGGGTCCCTACACCTGCCTGGTCTTGACGCGATTGCGTGTGTGACTTTATCCTCTTGTTTCACTCCAGCGTGCAGATCCCTCCCGGTCCGTGTAAGGTGGGCTGCGAGTGAGGCGCTCCTGCAATTGACGGGGCTCAATTCATCTCCTCACCCCAACCGCTTTCTGGGCTCCAGCTGAATCACAACTAGATCTGCCGCAACAAAAAAATGGGCTGGAGGTTTTATGATCACGCACTAAACCTGAATTATGCCCCCCATGTATCGTATTACTAAAGTGAACTGTTTATTAATATTTAATGCACATCCCAAATACGGGGCGCGTTAACGACCGCGAGTAACTAACAAAGAGAATGCAAATGAGACCACGCGCCGTTACTGTAATTCTCACGTGATTAATAAGAGATATAACGATTATTACACTGGAGTTTACAAAAAGGGAATTAGGTGCAACACGGGCATTAAAACCAACAGATATCAGGAATGAATTTGATTACATAAAAAATAAATAATACATTAAAGGCTAAGTACTTTGAATAACAAAAACACGCGAAATTTATAAAAATGGCAATAAATGAAGACGTAAACGAACGCGTCACATTATCCCATATATAACGAAATCAGTTTCATTGTAATGAAAGTCCGTTTATTTCTCGTAAAAGTTAGTCTGGGTGTTGCTTTAACATTGAAATGGCTGTGCATATATGTATATGTGCATGTATATATGTATGTGTGAAAACTGAGACTAAGTGTTCGAGCAGTAAAGTCACATGGAAGTCTGGGAGCGAACGGTACTCGGCGCTGATATTTGCATTTTCGGGATGTTCCGAGTGGGGGATTTATAGTGGGCTATTCAACGTCTTTGTGCTCGGATGCTCTTATGTTCAAAAATATTTTAAACGGGCTACCTGCAGCCCCGCAGATGTGCTCTATATGTGACTGACCTATCAAACGCGCATAATACTTTAACAGCCCGGTTTGATGGAATGTCTTAAGAGTGTTGCGCTCAAAGTGGGCAGGCAGTCACACTGGAGCTCTCCGATCTGAAGGGTACTTGAGCTCGGTGCGATTATACACGCACATAAACATATAGGCTAATGCCATTTGTATGACTATAAATGATCTTTTCTGTTATATAATCTTATTCAAAGTTGTTAATTTTGCAACAATTGTTATATAAGTTTCGGTCGTATTTGTTCAGAATATTCTCTACAACAACACCAAACGTTCGTAAAAGTGTTTTACTTCAACAGAGGCTTAGCTGGAACTAGGCTATTTCTGTATTCTTCCTCGTTTGGTCAATGCATGTAGTGCAGATGTGAGTTTTGAGATAGCTATTAGGGGATGGGGTTGGGGTTGGATTGATCTGGGTTGGGGGCTCAATATGACATGCTTTCATGGGGCCCAAAATCTCCAGGTGCATCCCAATACCAATTTAGGTTTCACAAAACCCTTTGTTGAGTCTGGATGAGGTTTTAGCATGAGTGCTGACAGTATGTTGTTTAGCAACATATTTTTTTTCTTTCCTCACTTGTGTGCAATTGCTTGTATTGCTATTTTCTCGGTCAACAAATTTACAGTGTTTATATGTGTGGGTGTCTGAATATGTGCGTGCATACTTTTTTTCAAAGCTGTCATTTTAATCCAAAGTAAAGTTACAATTGAGTATTTGTCCATTTTCCACATGTGTATATATAAATTTAGATGGGTGCTTACTGTCATAATTACAAAGGTAGAAAAGCAGCTTCCCCCAGGGGTTTTAAAACCAAAGCAAATCATCATTCATATGTAACCACACTAACGCCTACAGCCCTGCTATAACACAGAGAAAGGGGTTATGTGGTACACTGTTGTAGAGAATGGTATTATCAGTAAAGATACAATATATTTGCACACCACCCAAATTAAATAAATAATGTTCAGTGATTTGACGTGGCAGAATGATATGAGAGTGTGCCGAGGGACCGTTTATCCCATTCTATGTTAATGGATCCCCCTCTAAATGTAACTTCTGCAGTCACCAAAGTTTTCTAAAACCTATTTTCTTTCTTGTCCATACACCCCGTTTCCAGAACTTTGATCCAATACAGTATCCTGCAGAGCCTGGAGCCTATCCCATGAATCAAATGGGAGAAAGCAGCAGCACTCTGGGTGGGACGGAAGCCCATTGCAAGCAGGGGCACTCGTAAAGGGGGGCAGAGTTAGGACCATTCCAAAGGACCCTAGTTGACAGGGGCACTACAAATTTTGAAACATAATTAGATTAATCTGAGTTGAGGGCCCGATATGATATGCTTCCACGGTGCCTATAATCTGACTGTGAGGTAATAAATGAAATGTAATATACATGCACTCACTGTGGGCAATTTATAGGGACAAAGATGCATTAAACGGCATGTCTTCTGACTGAGGATGAACGTCAAAGTGCTGGGAAGAAAGGCACACAAATACAGTGAGAACATGCACACTACACACAGCCACACCACAATGCCTCCCCACAAGTTTTAACCAAGTAATAATGACTGACAGATGGCTCTAATCTCGCAAAACTGACAGCTTTAGAGCAGTATATGAGATGGCCAGAATGGTGTGTGTCCCTGGAACCATGGCTGTACAGTATATTAGAGGGAAGAGAGGATGCCATTAGTTTTGATTCTGTGAGCAGTAGTAGCAACAGTTGTGTCATTGCGAATGCGGCTGAGGGTTCTCGGGAGGAGAAAGGCGTGGTATTGAACAGGGTGGGAAAGTCTGGAGTCAGTAAGACAGCCTTATCAGCAATTCTCGAAAAATATTTATACTACGCCGGGCTCATGGATACAGAAGTGGAGCCAGAATGTAAATGCTACGCAGGCACCTGCTTCGGAAAAGTCCAGAGGGACCAACGTCTCCTGGGTCATCTGGAAAATCAAGTGCTGTGATCAGTCCCAACTGTTTCTCACATTTCAGTCGCAGAGATGGAGCCAAGAAGCCCGCGCAGAAGTGAGCTGTTGGCCACCGTCCGGCGTTAAAAGTACGATTTTTCGGCAAGCGCCGAAGGAGGTACTTTGCATGAAAAAGAATCGCACCTTGCCTAAGCACTAGAGCACACTTGATGCATAAATATGTATGCAGGTGTGCTTTTCATAATCAGAAATATCTCATATCTATACATCCATACATAAGACAAAAAAGAGCAATTTTGCTTTTCTAGTTATAAGTTCAAACCTTGCAACAACATGAAGCTCATTATTTTTGGATTCTTTTATGCCTCTGCAATCAAGACATGTTAATTGATATTGAGTCTTTGGATCTCTTAAGTCTGATATTGGGTTTTTTGCCTGGGTCTGAATTTCATTACCGTTTTAGTAATTTTTTTGTATTTTATGCAATGGTAGCCTTTGTTCTCCGATGAATCGGGTATTCCAATATTGGAATACTTCCCAAAAACAGGTTTAAATTCCTCAGGTATTTAAAAACCTAACGATATGCAAATCAGTGGAGGTTTTCCAAACTATATTAGGAAAATATTATAGAGAAAGAGCAAAGAGAAAAGCTGCTTTAACCAGCTTTCAGATTAACCATATTACCAAACTGTAATAGCTAGCTGTAAAATACGGTCCGATAATCATAAAAAGTCATAACTCGAATGTTTCAAAGCAGCGTTTAAGAAGATGGATAAAACATGGAAGATAGATAAAACAGAAATTATGGACGGCATGAACTAAATCCAGAGATCCCCAAGTGAGACCACGGCTTGAAATTAATCTATCAATCAATTTTACGAGTCCTTTACTCGTAAATTTAACATAATATGCCCTTCGGAGAAGATACATATATCTTCCTCAAAGGTGTTGTATTTATATAAAATGGAAAACACGTTTAAACCATGACACTTTCATCGCGTTTGCTCGCCGCAGTCATGCGGCCGGCCCAGCTGAAAGATATTTGAGAATCCGGTGGTTGTTACGGATATTTTAGCCGATTCCCGGAAGCCGAGGTCCGAGTCCCGCTGCCTTCGGTGCTGCGCTCGTAGGTTAAACTTACTGTCGATCATCAGCGATTCATAACGATGTGTAAGCAAGCGCCGGCAGTGCAGTGAGCAAACCGCTCAGTTCTGCCCGGACTACAAATGCGTATCCCCGCTTAACACCCCCTATAACAGCTGCGCCATCTGCCTGCGCTATCTGTCATATCAGCGTACTCCAGGCTCCCCGCTAATTACTCACAGATCTGATATACGAGTTCTAACACGGCTAATGTCCCCTGCGCGATCGTCTTTAGAAAGGAACCGTGATTAACTGCCGCTCGTCCCCCATGACCACTTTTGAATATATAGTTATCAATAAATTACAGCCAGAGCCTTATGCTAGCAGCAAGCAGTTCCGCATCTAAAGAGGGAGATCTCGCCTTTAGGAAACTGCTAGTCAGACGGAACCTTCTACCTTCTATATTATATTATACAGGCCTACATTTGCATACATTTTTTTGAAGTGAAATATGTTCCTTCATACCTCATTCCTCTTTCATCCTTTGATATTTTACTAGGTCTAGAACAATTCTACAGGGTTCAACTCCACTGACATGACCCTACAAGTGAAAGGTGCTTCAACACATATACACATATATACAAACAATCATACATTCATACATCTCTTTGTGTCTGTTTGTGTGGGTTTGCATAGATCACATTTGAGGACCAGAATGTCCCCAGAGTAACCAAAAATGCAACCAAAAAACCTATGGTTACTTATGGTTAATGTTAGGGCTGGGTTGGGGTTAAACGTGTTGTAATTGGGATTAGGGTTTTTCCCATAAAAATAAATGGACAGTCCCCATTTAAATAGGCACGCGGGTCTCTGTGTGTGTATATCTGTTTATATATTACATTAATATATTACATATTGTATATTATAGATAGTATAGTAAATGTGAAATTCCCATATATGCTATGTTATTCATGCATCATCCATTATCAGTATCCCAATTGGTAACGATATCCAGGTAGGTAATAACAAACGTCCTGAACCCCCAGGACAGGCTATGGGACATACATCACACACAAACATACACATGCACACACACACACACACCCTGGATACCTTTGACAGGGCCTAGCACAGAATTCACACACATAAACACACATACATGCACACACTTAGAATTACCAATTTACTTGCGCAGCATGTGTACCGTAGTTCTGTAGTGGAAACCCACGCAGACAAGAAGATAGCATGCAGGCTCTCACATGGAGCTGGAGCTCGATTCGAACCTGGAGGTGTGAGGGAACAAAGTTACCTGCTGGGCCAGCATGCTATCTAGGGGGGAAATTAAACCAAAGACTGTTAAGGCTATATAAAACTGAATTAATTTTAAAGCTGGAGTTCATCTTTGAAAGGTTAGACCACATATCCCATGATAATAAACAATGAAGTCAAATGCAAAATAAAGCACTATGGCAGAAGTGAATGTATGAAAGACACACCAGAGCCCTGTCCATTCTCGTCAGCCAACAGAGTCACTGCTGTACTTCAGCTAATACGGAGTTTTTGGGGGGAAATTTCTGTTTAATTTCCGTTACTGCTGTCTCACTCTAACTCACTCTAGCCACTTTATTTCCTGCTTATGTTGGCTATCTAAATCTGTTTCAGCATCTTCATATTTAACAATAAGGAAATTCATTTCTGCAAAACACCATTCTGTCATGTGAATTATTGAAGCCAGCAGACACTCAATGTTGTGTGCTGTCAGCTAAGGTAACTAAAAATCCACTGAGTTCCAAAACCTATTCATAAAAGGTTGTAACACATAACAAGGTAATGTACATACTTTCTTAGATTATCCCCTGCTTCCTATCTATTTTCATAAAACACACAATTGTGCAGACTAGGTATATTATAATACACAGTACAGGTACAGAAAGACTCAATACTCAATTTATTGCAATACGAATGATGAAATACATCTATAATGCATTTCATATAGAACGATGGCTAATTATGTGGTAAATGATCAAAAATTAAAGATTAGCTTGACTCTTTATCATTTGCCATCAAAGAGCAAGACTTTCACCATCAGACAGGTTAAAACTGTTAGAATCACAACGATGCTTCGGGACCTCGAAGAGATTTTTACAAATCGAAAGCAGTCAGAAGGCATGAGGTGTAAGGATGACTCAAGATGGCTTTCTGGTAAATTAATTTATTCATGCCTTCATTTTATGTAATCGCTTATGTACAAAGTGAGAAGAATCTTTATTTATAAGGTAACAAGTACAATCTTCGGGTATTCATCAATGTTAGAAAGTGCTTAAGAATAAAGCGAATAACTTGAGCAACAGGCGAGCTGTTCTCTAAGGGTTAACAGAATTAATTGAGTTTTGGTGCATTACTTATGGCATATTTGCCAGGCTCCAAGAAGCGTTGCATGAATGTGCTAGTCCTGCATCTGCAGTCTGTAAATCCTGGACTCCGTGTTTTATAGTGACTTTTAATCTGCAGTTCTATTATTCAGAGATGTAAAAATCAATGCATCATTAAACCAGAGTGACGCTTCCTTGTTTATAGGTATTGTATGTTCACAGGCTCAGTGCCATAATTCGCTTTCTGTGTTATTAATTATTTCAACCTCTCAGGCTTCTTAATTTCTTCTACCGGTTCAGAGTCAGAATTATGTTACTTGAACGACAATACCGCCGAAATGTTTGCTTCAGACAGGATCGTCTTTATTGAATATTCCCTTCGTCTCATCCTGCTTTTTCTCGGAAGTGAATATCAATCCTTGCATGTGGTTTCAATCATAGCTGAGGTAGGAGCCTTTTTTTACAGGACAATCCCACCCGTCGTTCGTTTCAAAGCCCCATCTCTGACGAATACACACTCATCTCTCGAATGATCCTTGCACTAATTCGGTGTATGAATTGATTTTTGAAAGCTCACCGGCATTAATTGATCTGTTAGTGCTTAGGGGTGTTCCTGACTGGACTTCTAAGCGTAGCATCCACCGTGCATTATGCGTTATGTGCACCATTCAGTGGTCATAGTTCGCATTGTTAAAGTAGGCGGAGGGGTGGGGACGCATCCATCGCCCGGGGGAACACATTTCGGTCAGGTGCGTTTGACAGCCGCTTCTCCCTCTTGGCAGAAGGCTGCGGATGCGATCCCGGTAACGTCACTCGTTCTTCTCCGACTGGCCGCGGCGCTGTCGGGTGAGGAGGAGCGGGAGGGTGTAGGAGAGGCCTAGAAATAATATGGTAATTAGCTACTGAGCTTTGGGAGAATATGTGTGTGCTTTCAGGATTGTTAAAAGGCCTTACATAGATATTCTAGGAAATATTCCAGTTGCATTGCAGTGCCTTGTGATGGGTTGGCACCATGTCCTGGGTATTTCCTGCTTGGCACCTGTAGGTTCTGAGATCGGCTCAGGATCCCCTGTGACCCTGCATGGGAAGGTATAGAAATAATATATAGAAATACAGTGGTATATAAAATAGGTGGATAGATAGAAGTACATTTCTTTGAAATTCAACTAGAAAAAACATGACAACCAAAAATTATAATTTATGATTATGTCAGCCAATCCATCTGTGTGTGTGTGTGTGTGCGGAGTTTGCCTGTTTTTCACGGGTTTCCTGTGTACTCCACCATTTAAGTAAACTGATGTCTGTAAAATGGCCCATAGTGTGTCTGTGTGAGCGGCAGGCATGTGGTGGGGGGGGGGGGGGGGGGGCCTGGGCACCTTTCCCTTTTGCCCGTACGAAAGTGCCCCCCTTTTGGGGTTTTTAGTCCTCCTCATGCAACCCCACCCCCCCAGCTAAATTTAATGGGGTGTCTCAGTCCTCTCTCCCCAAGCCGCACACCTGTCCTAGAAAAGTTTCTGTTTTCCATGTGATTGACTGACATTTTATCTGGCGTGTTCCTACCTTGTATCGAATACTTCTCGGCTTCGATTCTAGGCTTACTGGCTCTAGACTCACCTTGCTAGATGGATGGATGGATGGATGGATAGATGGATGGACGGATGGATGGACGGATGGATGGATGAATGGAAGTGTCACCAGTTGTTCTAACCTATATCCCTATTAAAAATATGAGAAGCACAGAGCTATTAATCACTTTTAAACACTTCACAGATTTTAATTAACAGGGAACACCTTGTTGAGAGCTTGCTTACTTCTGCGAGGGAATTCAAATTCGCTTTTATCTCACAGCATGACTTATAGGTGAGCTCATTGCAGTCTCTGCCTCCCAATAATACGTTTCTGCAAATGTGGTCAACTTGTTGCCGTGCGATGTTGTCACCGCGGCGGATATTACAAACCAGAACTTTGTATTCATTTCTCACCATTGCTGCCGGGGCGGGATGGAGATGTAGATCATGATGGTTGGGCAGGCATATGGCTTCCCATTTCAATTGCCTGCAATGGTTTTACTCCTCATTTTGTGTCTGAAATTAGTTCTGAGATTGTGAGAGTGTTCAGGGTTTTTCAGTAGGCTTGTCCGATCATCCATATTTTATTGCCTTAAAGGTCGATTAATCATTTGCACCCAGAGAACTGTAATAGAATAGTATCTGACTGTTCTATGACCCTTGATTAAACTGCCCATAGGAGAAAAGCTAATATCCCCTAACTAATTGTTATATTTTTATCACTATTAATAAAGACAAGAAAAATACTAACAACTAGTAAGGAGTAATGCCGCCTACGTGCAGTTTTATACATAGACGCGTTCCGCCTACAAGCAGCAGGAAAGCTAGTCTCCTCTCTGCCAGCACTTTGCCCTCTGAAAACGACAGCAGACGCTCGGGCCCGGCCCTTCCCTCCACAACGCTCATTCATGTCTCTCTGGAGGGTAAATGAGCTCTCTGCTGAAGGTGGAGTGGTGAGTCACTGTTCACCTGTCACCCTCCCCCTCGGATGCTCCGTGGTACATTACACCAGGCTCTCCCAGGCTGGTCCCCCATTCTGAAGCCCTGCCCTCGGGAACCCCGCTGAATCAGAGTGCCACCCGCTAGATGGAGACTTTGCAGCCTTTTCTCTCTAACTGGCGGCTGCTCTCGTGTCAGGGGCTCGGTCGTTTCCATTCTGCTGCATTTTCTTGTCCAGTGACTTTGGGATTGTTAGAAAGCGGGGCTTTTATCTTTAATGAAAAGTAAAGCTGAAATAAAACAAAATTAAAAAGTACACCCAGAGGTGGAATGTGCAGAAACTACAAATCTAGACAAAGATTTTGTTTTAACCCACCAGTTGAGTACTCTGTACAGTAGCTGTATACTGTAACTCTTTATACCCTACTTTAGGGAATATTTGGTTGCTGGTGGTAGGATTGGCCCTCCAGCCACTGGGGAAACTTCACCCTGTTCAGCTCCATGTGAGCAGTGTGGTGCTGAGGTATTACCCCCTGCATGGCTGCACCCAGGTTTTCATCCCCGAGCTGGTTTGTCATGTGGTGGTGTGCTGCAATGCGCAGTCTCAGCGTACGCCCCTTATCGCTCTCTCTCTCTCTATACACAACTAGAACTATAAATACAGCTTCCAAAACGAACTAAAATACAATAAAGCAAATGTCAAATAGTTTATGTTACCATTTTTTAACTATTTAGCTAAAGTGATGACCTACATATCGTTAATTACTGTTAGTGGGACCAGGAACATGTTTTGCTCATACTGAGGACATGAGTAGGCATACGTAATGTGCACCGTGCAAATAGGATTTTTCTAATGGTCGTTAATGAAAATAAAATAACTCTACAACTTTGAGTCTATATCTAGAAATAAAATTACTAAAACTTAAAGTGAAACTGAAATATATAAAAACTATAATATAGATAAAAGAATAGATAGAAAGAATAGAAAAATATAGAAATATATCTTAAAAATAAAAAGCAATAAAAACACACTGAACACTGAAAGTAAATTGGATTTCAAATAAAAAATAATATAAAAAATGCTAAATTAAAACTCATAACAATAATAACACTACTAGAAAGTGGCATCTTTTTCATCTGTCAGACTGTGGGTGGGAGGGTGACCAGGACCCAGCCACACATACATACAGCCATTAGCATAAATCCTGCAGGACTGAGCTTGGATATTTCACAAAAAGACGAAATGCCACTATTGATGTTGAAAGTTAACATGATGTATATAACTATGCATAGATGCTTTTAAAAACCAAAGTGACTTTTTTTTAAAGCAGGCTGTTTTACTGGAGTAATTCAGGTTAAGTAGCTTGCTTAAGGGTACTAGAGCAGGGCTTCTCCTGGGGACTCAGGGGAACATTTTAAAATGTCTTTTAAAACTGCGATGCACAGTTTTATGACAGTAATTAAATTGTAATCCTTTATGGGGTTTCTTTCACAATAATTTTTCAACACTAAATTTCTCATAACGAGCTTAGAAGTTCTAGAGCAGGTGGTAATCTTGATCCTCAGAAGCAGAGACCCAATAAAGTCCAGCTGGAATAAATGATGGATCATGGACTTCGCTGAATGCATAACAGCACAGACACGTGTGCTGTGTACCACTTCCCCAAACACCAAGCTCAGGGATCCACCTCTTTTCAAAGTCAGATTGTTGCAATTGGAGCATTTTTATCAGTACAAAACAGGCTGCGTTTGTGTCTTGAGATGACAAGGAGTTTGTCTTGGCATGGTGATCGTAGTGACATGCAACAAACAGACGACAGAGTAACAGATTAGAGACTACTGAAGCATGAAAACATCTCAGAGTCAACTGCCTCTTACAGACACATTAAATAAAGTAGTAAGTCAGTTAAAGCAAAACAGTGTAAAGTGTAGAGTGCAGGGCTGAATACCAGAAGGACTACTGGCAGTCAAATCGCAGGACGTGGTGTCACAACTACGGTCTAATTGGAAGCCATAAAACTTCTGCTTTGTCCTTGATTTGTTTAAAGTGATGGGCTGGGACACCCTCCATGGAGTCGTTTGCTGTTCATGCTTCTTTTTTGATTAACAACACTTTTAAAAAGACCTAATTAAAGGCATCAGCCAGTGGACCGTAAGCTTTGAATCCCCTCCAAATAACAGTGACCTTTTTCCTCTATCTTGATATGGAGACTGACCCTAGAGCTCCCTCAGACTGCCTGAGGTGTGTCCTGATGATGGTCCACCACTCCACTCCATCCAACCTCAATAGCTTGTTATGTTTGGCTCGCAGGTAATCTGGAGTCTCTCCTGGGGAGCATAGAGCACAGAATTCTTCCCCATCACATGGTCAGCACGCACACATGGACTCGCACACAGCTGGTCCACAGTTTCAATGTTTTTCTGTATATTTACCAAAAAAAAGGGAAAGGCTATTACTGAAAGCAATGCGCAGTTGAGAAAACAGGGTCAATTAAAGGCAAAATCACTCAACAGACCCTGAGATTTGAACCAGCAACCTTCCAAGCATAGGTTCAGTGCCTTAAGCACCCAAGCCACACATTGGCCCTGTATGGTGTTTGTTTTAATGTGTATATGTGTGGAAAATACTTCCTCTTTTTTGGCAATAGTTAGACATGTCTTTTCACAGCATGCACATGAATTCATTGCCAGTAAGGACTCTGAATCGAATCAGATTTTATTTTTACAAATATAAATATGCTGCTACACTCCATCCCATAAAGACAAACACCGCCCCCCCCCCCTCCCTTTGTGCCCCCCACTCCTCCCGAGGGGGACTGAGCCTGAAATGAATTAGCGTCTGATTCCCACTGTGCTCTTCACAGCCTCCCGCGTACAGATCCTGGAGTCTGCCTCACGCTGTGGCCCCAGTATCCTCCTTTAATAACAGCATCGGTCCACCCGCTGTTCCCAGACATAGTTGTGACGGAGGACAGGTCGTCTAAAAGGCCACGCTAGCTGTACAGTAGTCAGCCAGACACAGAAAAGCACTCACGACAGACTCTATATCGATGCTCATTCTTCAGATGAGAATAAAGCGGCATCTGTATTGCTGCTTACGCAGATGCAGTCCTCCTACTTCGTAAGTACTTTTCAGGCTTCAGGTTGCACCTGCAGACCTGCATATGATACTCAGGGATATGTAATGCCAACCCAAAATCCAGGATAAAAATGAAGAATGCTGGAGGTCTGCAGCCTGCCACTCCCCCCACTAAAGACCCTAGAGTAAGCATGACTGCCCCCCCCCCCCCCCCCACCACCACCACCACCACCACCACCAATGAGTCTCACAGCACATCCTTGCTGAAGAACAGTGAGAGTGAAAATTAGCTATAATCAAATTAATATGCACACTCCAAAACAACTAATTAATGAGATGTCAAAGCACATTTGTCCAGACGTTGTCTGCTGTGGCAAATAAAAAAAAGTGTTTTTTTTTTAACAAAACAGGCAAGAGTTCAGATAAATCATTTAGAGAACCGAATATGATTCAATATCGCTGCTCACTGCTGTTTTCCAGCCTCGTGTGTCATCGCAAATTCCCTCAACCGGCTGGATCGAAATCACATTTTATTCGATTAAAGGTAATAAAGTTTAAAATCCAAACAATTTGTTTACCGCGGCTAAAAAAATGTCCTCCTGCTATAAGGGACCCCATTACTTCTTCTCACTTTACTCTCTATTAATGGTTAACAGCTTTATTCTCAAATGGCCTCCTCGCACATCTGCTTAATGGAATGACAAACGTCTTTAATATCGCCATCGCAGAGCGCCAAACAGCCTTTGATTCCGAGGCACGCGGAAGCTGCCTTCGTACCAGTGAGGTAAGTGTTTGTTGACGGCTACGGACCACGGATGCTTCTCGTACACAAAAATACAGTAAAATAAGAGCCCCTCGTTAATTTAGAGCTAAAGTAAATCAGCGTAAAGTGCATGGTGCAGTGTCGGATACCAGAAGGACTACAATGAACAGGATTGGCTGTCTGCAGTCTAATTGGAAGCTGTAAAACCCGTGCTGGTCCTTGATTTGTGTAAAGTGATGATAGAGGCAGACTTTGCGGAGTTGTTAGCAGTCTGCGTAATCATTCCGAGTTTTTGGAAGCAATAAACGACATCAATCAGCGACGGGCAAATGTGGTATGACCTATGTCACATTTACAGTTATTTTCATTTAGCAGACAATTTTATTTAAAGTGACTCACAAGTCAATTAAATAGCACCTTACAGACATATGTGCTGTCATGGAGTCGACTGGGATATTAGCACTGATTGGAATTTTTAAGCAAATTCTGTCTGTTTTCCGCACCTACTTATCCCGGCCAGAGCTACAATAGAACAATCCCAGGACAACATTTAACCCAAACCAGAAGTGTTCAGGCTATGTAAAGAAACCCAATTGAACTGTACAAGCAGAGCTAACAGGGTGATTCAAACCCACAACCTTAAAGGTGGGTGGCTGTAGCGGTACCTACCGAGACACCATACTGCAAGTCAAGTTACTTGATTATATACATATGAAATTACACAAAAAGGCAACACCTTCTGTATTTTGCAGCATAGCTTACAAGCGGGCATAGAAAATGGATGGATGGATGGATGGACAGATGATAGGTGGCTGGATGTAATCATGCCCCTTGCCCCATCCCTGTTAGTGATATTACATTTGTCAAAACCTGTGTTACTGTAATGGACAGGATTCACACCAATGTGAACCCCCACTATGCTTCCTGCTATCCAGGGCAGGTTCCCAGTTTCAGCAACCCTGACTGTAAATGAGGTCATGGAAAGTGGCTGAATGATTGCTCTCTATCATTCACAATGCAGCTTTCAGTCAGTGCCGGGGTGGCAATTTAGTCTTTAGTCTTCTAACCTAAAAGGTCCCAGGTCCAAGGAACAGGGATCCATTCTGTAAAACCCTTGTGTTAAGGTACTAGTAACTAAATCTAAATTGCTCCGGAGAAAATATTTCACTATATAAATAGGTTAAAATTGCAAGCCATGTTAGATACACACATGCATTCAATGTAGAGAAATAACAGCTCCGTTATAATGAAACAGGGCAGTATCAACACACTTTACAAAAGTGAGCTCCATTAAGAATCTCTCTGTTATGAAAAGCTAGTCATTCATCCACACCTGGTTTACATGAACAAAGACAATACCGGTACTTGGTCTTTTATGCACGAATACCTGCTGTGACTGCCTTTAAACTTTCTTTAGTGTCACTGCCTTTGAGAGTCGTGCTATTTTAACCTGATTGGGGGAAGCATAGTCACTCACCTCTTATGTAGCTTCACACATTAAGCATTAAGGGTTTGACTCTCATGCCAGCTCTTCCTCTTATTTTCCATAAGATGCATTGGGCTGAATTGATGGCATCGAAACTGCCTATGACATACAATTTTGTGAAATGCTCTTGCTCCAATACTGCTTGCACTTGTACCTGAGCATTCATTGGAAGCTCAGTCTAGCTGCACTTGTGCCTAGTTGACTCCTTGACAGGTGTGTGTTTTTAATGTGCTATTTAGTTTATTTGTATGTCGCTTTGGAGAAAACCATATTTGAAATAGAGTAAGTGTAAATGCGAAGGACTGCCCCCCCCCCCCCCCCCCCCCCCCCACGCGTGCTCCCTGTGTCATGGCCATGTGCTTTGCACAATAGGTGCCAGGATCACTGAGACCCCGTACTGGGTAAATGCTTAGGTGTCCATCAAAGTGAAGAAATACTTATGCTTGACTTTATTACATTACTGACCTGGCAAACAGGGCAATTAATCCGCTCGACTCACCTTTCAGCCAACTTTTCATAGCATATTTATGTCTGGAGAGCTGAATTACTGTCTCCTGCAAAAGAAGATCTGAGGATTGCTGTAAACAGCTCATCCACTGGGATCACAGGTGGAAACCTAGAAAAAAAAAAACAGTGCCTGGAACTCAGGGTCTAGCCTCCTACTCGCTGTAAGCCAATACGCCGCTCGGCGTGACAAGCACAATGCGCATGAAGCGGTGGCCGGGTAAAATTAGCAGCGTTCTGCACCTCAAAGATGCCATGGGCAGATGTCTTTATGCTAATTGAATAAAGCCGCCCTATGAATAGCATTACACTCCACACTTAATATCATAAAGACGATTTCTTTTTCTACCCTGGAGAATAATGGTTTTAATATAAGCTTTGAGCTTATTTTGTCCCGAAATTGAATTCAAATGAAAACAATGTTATGAAATAATGAATGATTAGCCATTCTTTAGTTGTTCTTACAACCAATTATTGGCCGCGTATTGCACTAGACACTCCGTGTATGACTTCAGTTACTGTTAGAGGGGGCCCTGTGATAGCCAACGGCAGGGATGATATGAATGACTGAGGGAGGTCTTCACTTAACACCCACGCCAAGAACCATAAACAGCAGACCTTTGACCTCACCAAGACCTACACCAAAGCCAGGAACTTAATTGCAATGTGTCCATATTTCAGTGATGCAGAAGGAGCTGAGCTTCCACCTGAGCCGGATCATTCTGTGGCATAATTGAGATCAGGCCATTCTACGTCGGCTAACAGAAGCACATCAGTGATCACTGGTACAAACACGATCGGTGGACTTTAATTACTAGGCAGTGAAAGGGAGTCATCTACCATGACGACTCTGATTCCAGAATGGGCCTGACGGACTGTCAAAAATAAAGTGCGCTATTCTTAATTAGTTTTTTAAAAGCAGAAAATATATAATTGGATTCCAGGATTCCAGCACTACATACAAATTAAAGGTTTTCAGTTAATTTAATGATGTTTTAAAAGCCACCTCCTGTCTCACAATGACCTTGCACAAGGTAAGCTGGTATGGAACACAGATTGGTAGTTATATAAAAATATAGAAATTTGAATGTTTCAGTAAAATCTAAAACTTTAGACTCTAATACACTGCAAATGATTGTGTCACACAAAAAATGCCTTTTATATTACTTGGTAAAACCCATAATAATTTTAAGAATTGCTTTGTTAGATTATTACTGATTCTAGTAATGGTCAATCAAAATGCCATTTTCCATTTATATCTAACTGTAAATATATATGCATACATATAATTTGATATTTGATATTTTAAATATTCAATATACAATAATTTTCCCTTATGATAATTCAATAATTCAAATAGAAATATTTAGATTTCACGCATTAAGAATTGTTTTGTTTTTTTCAGTCATCAACAGTTGATATTCGTTTGCAATTAATCTCTTACAATCGCTTGCTTTAAAAACAATCCATCAATGCAGCAGAAATACAGGCAGTGCAGTCAATGCAGAAATCTCAGTGGCAAAGCTCGTCACAGGGATATTTATGTACTAAACTTAGAACAGTACTTCGTTAAACTATCTATTCATCCTGTAGCACTGGAAGGATGCTGAGGGTGTGGTCAGTGAATGAGAGACTCGGACAGTTAGCCTGAGAGAGCCATACCTTAGTCGTGACTGAAATACACCATCTACTGGTGTAGTATATAGCCTACATGTGCAGTGACTTCCTATAAGCTGCAATTGGATTTTAGAGATGCACAGAGATGGGTAATCCAGGTCCAAAGAGTAAAAATCCAGACGAGGATTTTGTTTTAACCAAATAGTTGAGCACTTTGTGACTGAGACTCTTAATGCTCAACTAGTTGGTTGAAACCAACCAGCTGAGCCAACCAACCGGGCGTGGCCCTAACAAGCCATGCCTGCTGATTGGTTGTCCTACCTCTCATTCCAGCTCCCATGTGATTCCCTTCAGCTGTCTCCTTTTGGATCCCTGTTAGCCTGCCTATAAGCACTTCTCTGTCATGTGAGTGTTTAGTTCCGTCATTGACGTTATGTCTCCCCGCCTCTTGTGCCTTAGCCGCTTTCGTTTTGATCCACCGTGATCCTGTTTGTTTTCAGTTCTGTTGAGTTTCCCAGTCTATTAATAAAGACTGTTTGTTTGCACTGAATCCTGCTCCTGCATTCTCAGTTCCACCCTGGCCCATGGCACATATCCCTAAGTCCCTTATCCAGGAAAAGGCTGTGGAGCCACTGAGAACTAGTTTAGTGTGTTGTCTCATTTTATTTATTAATTTATTTGTCTGTGTTTTTTTTTTCCATTTGCACAAAACAATGTTTTCATTTTAAATACAGTATAATCTGATATTCTCACCACAGGTGAGTTTGTTTCCATTTTTTTAACAACAAGGCACCTTTTTCATTTTGGAGAGTAGAAAATAAGCACAATGATTGATGCTCTTTATTATGGTAGTTTATCCTACAAGGAAATTGTATTTCTAAAACAGCCACTGCAGAGTAGTGCAAAAATATCTGTATACATTTATATGTTGCTGAACAATGAAAGAAATGGGCAGTGGAGATGAGTGTTGTGATTTTATTTTGTAATCAAAAGATGATATCGTCGCCTAGCTGGCTGTCCAAATTTAACGGAGCTTATTAGTCACATGGTAGTCCACACTTAGCTCACTCTTCTGTCCTCTACTAAAATCAAGAACGGGAAATATTCTATAATTAAGTAAAATTGTTTGTAGCACTAAATATGAATTAATGTACTAGGAATTGTGTTTATAATCCACCACTTATTCAATTGGATCATTTTAATTAGCAATTTGATCAACACATTTAAATTTTGCTTGTGAACCTCTCTCACCAAGAAAAGATCTTTTGTCCTGTACTCCTATAGGAAAAACAGTTGTCATTGATGTGAATTTGCATGTTCTACCTGTGATATGTAGGTGTACTCCACGTACTCCTGCCATCCAACAGCATGCTAAGCTAACCATTGTCTGTCAGTTGGACTAACTTCCTGTCCAGGTTGTACCCCTGCCAAGCGTCCTGTGCTGCCTGGGATAGACTCCAGTGTAAGTGGCTGCAAAAAGGATGTTTAGTATTATTTTGTGTCGTGCTACACAAACAACCTCATCACTGAATATAACAGCTAATTCCCTGGCCATTGTGTCACAGCACTGTGTACTGAGTCAAAAGGTCAAAGGAAGGTGTCTGGAGGGGGGTTGGCTCGTGTAGGAAGATGTTGGAAGAACGGGTCCCTAGAGCAAGGACAATTTTAATTTAATGAGGCCTTTTGCACATACTATTTTGGACATTTCCACCCATTTACATGCACTATTGTGTCCTCTCCTTATATGCTTTTGTTTCGTGCGTGGTGAGAGTTAGGGGCCTCATGAATAATTCACTTAGTCCTGCCTGCAGTAGCTCCCTCTCTATATGCTCTGCCATTTAAAACAGCAGCCTGTCCCCAACCCTTCACATCTGGGGGGGGGGGGGGTGTTCGGATTTGTTCAGGTTGATATGGCAACCCTAACTACAATGCAACACTGGTCAGAGGCTTGGCCATCTAGAAATTAAAGCAATGGTTATTACAGGTACGCACTGCTTTATTGGGCTTCAGTTCTTATACACTTTGTTTTCCCATGGCACCCAAAGTCCATGCTTGACTGTATCCAATCCCAATTAAACATCTATCCATCCAGTTTCTAATCCCTTACACAGATCTCTTTTTGTGTGAGAAACATTGGGGATAATCCTAAAATATTACATTGGATATTTTAACTATTCCCAAGAATCAGGTAGTCAGATAAAAATGATTGGATGGCTGCATTTTGTATCTTGTTGGATGATTTCATCGGTTTACGTAGCTGCATATCCTGGACAGCATCATGGCAGAATGGAGCCTATCCCAGGATCCACAGGATGCAAAGCAGGGGGATGCCAGCCTGTCTTAGTCTCATACGCTAAATTTTGTTTTGCCGCAATTTACAGACCCATATTCACATAAACTCATCTTTTTGGACTGTGGGAAGAAATCAGAGCACCTGGAGGAAACAGAGACGAGACACAAGTATGACACAGAACAGGAGCTCTTATAGAATCTACAAGACTGGAGGTGTGTGGTCACCCTGTTCCCCACTGAGCCACCATGCCACTCATAGCATAGACAGTGAAACGCCCTGCTGTGTTCCGCACAACAGAAGCAGCTGTTAAATATTAAAGGTAGGGAAATTACACAACTATCAGTGTCAGACAACCAAGGACTCTGTGCTTTTCTTGGCCAGCAGTGCACACACTCCACAGCCTATGAAAGCACCAAACAAGAACACTGTATTTCTTTTTAACTCAGATCTTCAAAGCCCTCTATGCTGTTTCTCAAAAGAGACCCTGCACAGGCCAGTATTCAAAAAACAGCCATGCTGTGCCCTATAAATGAAGGAGAAGAAACGTTTTCTTTTTTAAAACGAGTTAGATGTCAGCTGTAATGACAATAACACTTAACACACCTTGCCCGGAAGAAAAAACATTTTCATGACTGTATCGTATTGATCTTTTCACTCAGTCCATCTTACCTCGTGATTTGTCAAAGCTACCAATTCTATTGTATGGGATATCTCTGCAAAATGCTGTGGATGGGCATAACACTTACTAGTCTTTTGGGAAGAATGTCATACTGTATATTCCTTGAAATCATCAGTATGATGGTGCAGTGGTTAGCACTTTTGCCTCACACCTCTAGGACAAGAAGTGGAGTCTCCGCCCTGATTCCTGGATAAACAGCAGTTGCCTTGGACACCTGTTGAGATACCATACGATTGGTTGTAAACAGTTCCCCCAGTTTGTGAGTGAGGGCATCACCCTTTCTGGATAGCCACTACTCATCAGTGTCCAAGAGGTGTCCCTTCTGAAAGAATACAAGCATAGTCATGGACACATAAGAATAACCTACTTTTCCATTCAAAATGCAATGGACTCTTGCCTTTAAACTTAGGGCTCCTTGTACATAAATCAGGACTTGAAAATCAGTAAAAAATGATCAGCAGCTACATCACCACCACCAAGGTCATACATTTAATCTAGAAGGTCTTCACCCAGTGTGATGTTGGGAATAAAAGCAGAGCATAAAAGCCTGCATGAGATGAGATTGAGAGCCACATGTCACGGCCATGTCTGTGCCACTACAGACGCACGCCAAAACGTGGTGATGAATCCACGGTGGCTTTTACGTTGCAGGTGAACGTGTTGATGCCAGCAGGGGACTACGGGCACTTGCCTCACACGTCTAAACCCGGGGTTTAAGTTTCTGCCCTGACTCAACCTGTATGGAATGTTCCCCCCATGCTGTTGCGGTGTTTTCTCTGGGTACTCCGGATTCCCCCTGTTAATTACAGACTCCAAATTGCCTGTAGTTGTGTGTGGGTATAAATGGTGAGTGAGTGTGCTTTGCAATGGGTAGGCGTCCCATCCAGGGTTATTCCCTGCCTTGTGCTTGTAGTTTCCTGAGGCTTGGTGGCTCCATGGATTTGGGTGGCCCAGTTATAGTTGGTACTCAGCCAGATAACTGGCTTGCCAGTAGGTGATTGCTATATCATAGGTAAACCCTCTGGTGAGGGCTTTCACAGGAAAGAAGAAAAAAAATTTAACTAATGGAAATGCATTGCTTTTTTACTTCATAATATGTTTTTGGCTTTGCATTAGAGGCACAAAAACACAGAATTTTAAAACCGTTCAACGAAGAGACAACTTTCAACTAAGACCAAAAGATCAGGTCAGTCAATAAACTTGCTTTTCACAAATAATATATGCGGCCTCTCAGAAGGTCTTACATAAAAAGCAAAGATCTCTAATAAAAAAAAATCAAAGACCTACCAAGCCATACATTGTTCTACTACCACTGCAGGTCAGGTCAGGCTGGGGAGCATGTACTGGTGCAGCGCACTGCCGCACCCAACATGCAACAAAATACCTCAGGATCCCGGTTGGCAACCCCACAGGCTGACACGCAGTTCAGTCCCAGCCCCTGGAAATGGCCATCTACCTGATGCAGCCAGGTATTATAATAATAAATACTTTATTGATCCCTATGGGGAAATTCTCTTCTCATCTTCCCCAACCTTGCTCTCCATTAGAGCAAGCTTGGCTGCGAAAAGCAGCCACCTCATGCAGTCCCCAAGTAATTCCCAATCATGCTGAGGCTGGGCTTGAACTGGTGACCATCCAACCACGGGAACCAAGGCTTAACCCGCTGAGCCACATTCTGTCCCTAGGCATGGGCATCCCCTTAGCCTGGTCCAGCTGCTCGGGTCATCACCAATGAGGCTCCTGTGAGCTAGATCACCCTCAGAGTATCGCGACACATGGCCATAGTGCCCCTGAGCAATCGTTCACTCAGCACAAGATCAAACCAGCAGTGCCTAAGGAATCTATGAAGAGACACAGTCCCAAAGGAGTCCGGTCTTCATCTCAGGTCACTGGATAGCGTCCATATCTCACATTTAAACAGCAAAACACGGAAAACTAGGACTTTGAAGATGAAGATATTGAGTGCCCCACACCCCTTTCCAGCAACCTCACGACTCACTATGCTCTCCCAATCCTTCTGCTGACTTCATAGGACAAGTCGCCAGCAACATGAATGTTGCTGCCGAGGTACAGTAAGTTAACCTCGACGCAGCTGACATTCTCCCCACAAACAGGCACACTGCTGATAGCTGTGCACAAGAGGTCATTAAAGGTATAGATCTTGGTTTTTATCCAGGACACTCACAAGCCCAGACACTCAGACTCCTCGTTCAGTCTCTCAAGAGCCCCGATCAGAGCCTCCATTGACTCCGCAAAGATCACAGCATCGTTGGCAAAGTCAAGATCAGTAAATCTTTCTTCACCAACAGATGCCCCACAGCTACGGGACCCCCAACCCTGCCCAACACCCAGTCCATGCAAGCATTAAACAGAGTAGGAGCAAGAACATACCCAGACAAAGCCCAGAATCAACTGGGAAGAACACAGAGGTTCTACCCCCGCTCTGCTCTGCATTCACAGTACCAGTATACAGGCCGACCATGATGTCCAGCAGCTTCAGGGGGATCCCGCAAAGTCTCAGGATATCCCACAGGGCAGCTCGATCAATTGAGTCAAACACTATAGAAAAATTGATACAGGCTGCAATTACGCTCAACAAGAACTATCGGTTCCAGTATGTGGTCACTGGGAGACTTCTTAGGTGTAGAACCAGACTGCTCTGGTCACTGGTAGATAAGCAAGTGATCACAGATCCTGTTGAGGATGACCCTAGCAAGGACTTTACCTGGCACTGAGAGCAGAGTTAGCCCCTATAGTTGTCACAATCCAGGAGATCACCTTTCCCTTTCCAGAGAGGGATAACTAGTCCCATTTTCCATTCAGTTGGGATGACGCCCAACTCCCAAATGGAAGCAAAGATTGCTCATAATTCCTGGAGCAGAGCTTTACCACCAGCCTGGAGCAGCTCATCCCCGATACCACAGATCACAGCAACCATCCCTACCCTCAGCTGGTTCATCACCTGTGCAATCTCAGTGAGATTGAGTGATTCACAGCTAATCGGAGGATCAGCCTCAAGAGCCATGGGCCCAGAGATCTCTAACTTCCTAGCTCAAAGATCAGCTTTAAACAGCTGCTCGAAGTAGCCAGCCCAGGTGTCCTCCCACACCTGGACTACCACTGCCCACTCCCGGTCTTTTCTCATAGATACGCACCTGGCCCAGTTTATACCCAGTGATGTCATTTATCTAATCAGGGCTAGCTGGGCACCATTAACTGGGAACTGGCACGTGACTGCTGCACGGTTGCCAGGGGAACACAAAATCCCCCAAGCTCCCTGCCACCCTTCTGCCTTCTGCCCACTACCAATTAAGATTGTTCAAATATTTCCATTTCTTAATTATTAATTGATTTTATAATTATTTATCATTTTCATAATTGAATTCCCCTACATAGCATGAGGTTTGTGTATTTTACCAAAGCTGGAATTACTAGAAGTATCTGCACTTCAAGGATTCATAAGCTTTATAAAATGAGGCAGCTGGTGGCAAAATGAGGAGGTAAGAAGTGTCCCTGCGCCCCCCCCCCCCCCCCCCCCCCCCCCCCCCCCCCCCCCCCCCCCCCCCCCCCCCGCCCCACACACACACACACACATCTCTGGACTATCCGTGTCCTTTATGGAGCGATGGGGTTATTTTCATCACACTGCGTGCTGTGTGCTGAATATGATTGGTGTGACAATAAAGCCCCATTTGATAATACATTTTACAGTATCAGAACAGTGACATTTCCTCAGTGGACCAGCCATCTCCGAATGAAATACTTTCTCGTGTACGTCCCTTCAGATTTCAACATGTAATGATAAATAACAATAGATAACAAATAAACTAGACAATGTGTCTATAAATGTGTAAGTCAGTAGGTGTTGAGTAAGTTTGCCGACGCGCCAACGCGTGGGCCTAGCGTACTCTGACGAGGATGCAGGGGACCGCAGAGAGCCAGACAGGAGGAGTGAGACGAGTTTTGGGCACAGTTGGCCAAGATCCTGCAGAAACCTCATCTCCAGCTCCCGGGGAGAGAAGGCGAGCAGCTCTGCTCAGACACAGCCGGGGCTTTCGGAGCACGCCGGCGTTTATCACCACACACATGCGGCCCTTGCACCAGCCGGCCCTGAGTCATGCACGGTGAGCTCTTAGGCACAGCACTTTGCCTAATCCATCCCCTTCTGATGCTAATCCTCTCCATGAGCTGCTCTCTTTCACACCTCACCGAGATGATACACTCAGCTGCCCGGCCGCGCCCAGCGCTGGCTCAGCCCTCCCGTCGGCCAATAACGGCGACTGCGATTCGAGAGAGGCCCGCGTGCTCTCCTGGAGGGAAGCCGCTAACTACAGGAAATAGCTCCCTGACCAGCGTCCTTTTACAAGCCGTCTCACTCAGCCTGAGATGGGCAGACACTATGTGTCAGTCAGCCAGACCAGAAACACCAATGGCTGGATTTTGCTGGAAATGACCGATTCTGGAAAAGGTTGCGTACCATAGCGGTTAACGTTAATGTGTAATAGATACAACAGTAGATGACACACGAGCACATGTGAGGGAGAAAGGCAACGTACAGAACAAGGTACAGTAGCCTAACAACATATTGGTAAGAATATTTGGTAACACTTTCTATGAAGCCCATATTCATGTTTATGAAACATTATAGCCATGTTTCTCATGCATTATGAATGTTCTATGTAGATCCCATCTATAATGCACCTTCATAATGCATTATTATTGTCAGTATAAGAATTGACAATGCTTTGTACTGCATTATGAAGGTGCTTATAGTGCATAGATGAGACCTTCATAGAGCAGTCATAAAACATAATACACATGATTATAATGTGTTATGCCTTTTTATAAATATTTAATTCCAGGTTTGTAATACTTTATCAATGCTATATAATAACTTATGAAGGTATGTGTAATGCAGTATATTGACTGCCTTAAGTGTTACCGAATATTTAATTGAAAATACATGATTTCCCACAGCACACAAACACACACAGTGCTTTGATGGGTTTCGTAGTAAATGTCTCCCCGTCTGTCACTGTGCAATTTTCAAACTGTGCTGCTTTTCTTATAGTTAGACCAGGGGCACCATAAAAAGGGGGTTAAGATGATTCCAAGGGCCCCTGAGTAACTGGATTTGTCAGGGTTGGGGGCCCAATATGATGTGCTTGGGGCCGAAACCTCTAGCAGCTCCTGTAAGAGATATAAATGTGGCAACCCGGAATGGAAAGCACAGCGATAAGTCACAGAGCGATTTTTAAGCCTGCTGACTTAACTACTCTTTGCTGAAGCTTATAACCCTTCGATGCTGTCATTTTTTTCCCCAATAAACTTTGCTTTATTCTTATGCTTGACTAAACATCTCTCCCAGTAAGACACCCCGCTGTCCTTTGCTAAACTGTCAGAGGATCATGGCACATGAACTTCTCTTAAACCTAATATATATATATATATATATATATATATATATAGTCTTCCCGATCCACGTTTCATTTGCTTTCATCTTTGTTAATTAAAGGCCTGACGGAGTGAGAAACGCACAGACAGAGAAGCACCGCCACGCAGATAAGAGCTGCAATAATTACTCTTTTTGAGTGGCGATATTTTAGCTGAGCTGGCTTTCACAAGGCAGGATTTACAATATCAGAGAGAAAAGAGCTAGATGAACTTATCAGCCATTGGTGGTCCTCGGGGGACTCTGCTAAAATGTATGAATATATTCATAATGAAATATTTTAAGCATCCTAGCACTACATGTTTTTACACATGAATGTTGTCTTTTTTTATTATGAATACCTTTCTTGTGTTCTTTTTTTATCTTAACATCTAAATCAAATTAAACAAAACAGTATGTAAACAACAACCACATTCAAATTAAACTAAAGCCAAGAATATTTAAGGCCTGATGAAACAACAATGGGCCAGTCCCTGGAGGACAGCGTGCATAGGGTGGTACAGGGTGCCCGGCATCTCATCTTGGGCATACAGAGAAAAGGGCTGCGCTTCACTCCCACAATGCAGTTCAGGCCACTTTGACTGGAACACCACACACAAGCAAGGAGAATGTGGCTGCATAACATATTTATTTACATTTGCCACCCCTCACAGGCTAGATTGGGATAATCTGCAGCTCAGTGGGTTAGGGATAACATATCTAGAAGGTCATGGGTTCAAGTCCCGTGGCTGGCAAAATAATCACCGCTGAGCCCTGGAGCAAGGCTTTTAATCCAAGCTGCTCCTGGGGTGCTAAACATTGACTGACCCTAAGCTATCCTCTCGTGGGCAACTTATGGGACAGAAATGTCTAATGAATACATAAAAGGCCTGAGCCACACCCCTCAAATGACTAAAAACATAATCCTTTAAAAATCTGTATGAAGTACAGTAAGTCTACCAGACAGAATTCAGCACAATCCCTAAAATTAATGACACAAAGGACAAGATATGATGTGTTTGTTCTGCTTGTCTTTTGGCCGCAGGAAGAATTTGCTGTGCTGATTAGCCTGTGGGATTGTACCTTAGTGTCCTTGACTATACTGGATATTGTATGATTAAAGAATTAGCATAATGGCTGGGCAGTAAGTAGTAGTGCTGCTTCAACAGTAAGACTATGAGGCAAAGGAGAAACGAACTATATTCCTTGTGTGCGTCAAGGTCTGCCGACCTGACACTATATGTGATGACACAAGATAAAGGCTGCTGGATCAAGGCCCTAGTATTGTCCCAATGGGCATTATTAACTCAAATTAATTTCTGGAAAGGATGCATGGTGGCACGGTGGTTGGTACGGGTGCCTCATATTGCTTGGTCTGGGGTTTAAGTCTTTGCCCTCTCTCCATTTGTGAAGTCTGCATATTCTCCTCATGTCATTGTGGGGTTTCCTCCAGGTACTCTCCCTGCAATCTGAAAAGATGCTAAGACTAATTGGAATTTGTAAATTGTCTGTAGAAGTGTAGAATGGTGTGGGTGTCCCCTGCTATGAGTTCTCCTCACCCTGGGTAACCCATAGGGTCTGGACCTCCATGACCCGGTAATTGACAAGCAGGTATGGAAAATGGATAGATTGTTGAAATATTCATCTTCGTATATAATAATATTAGCTATGTTAAATAGAGCTAACACATTTACCAACTGGTTCTTCTTCCAAACCTTTCTACCCTTCCTACCAGAGACATTAAGGATTATTCATTAGAAAAAGATTCAAACACAAGTTGCAGACAAGTGGATATTTTGGAAGTTGTTCTTGAGATGAATGAGGAGGAGAGGCAAATCAAATTGCTTGTTCAGCTTGAAAGTAAAATGCTTTCAACTTTTCATTATTTTCATTCATATATTGAACTCACGAATCATTTTTATTCCTTACAATGGATCTGAAATACTTGGAAAAGTGGACATTTTAGTCCACTTTTCCAAGTCCTTGGTGATAAATTTGTTCGTAGTTCTTAACAGTGTCAATTTTAAGTTTAAAATTGCCTTTGCTAAAGGTATAATTTATTCCACAAATTGTGTTCTCCCTTTTTATTGCTAGAACAAGCCATGGAAAAAAGTCTAAATTAACCATATAATTTTCTACTCAGAAAAGGAATTTTACATTTCAGTATCATTTGAAGTCCCAAAAGCTGTTCATTTTATCTGAAACTATGAAAGCTTTATTCTTAATTTTTATTTAATTGAAATTGATTTTTTTCCTAAGTCCCTTGCTACATTTTAATTCATTTTATTTCATAGGACTGGTATCCATGTCTGTGTTGTTGCATTTTAAAATGAACATACTTCATAGATAATCAGATTTAACAATGGTGAAGGGATTTAAGGACTCAGCATATATATTGTAGGATCACACACACACATACAGCACGGGCACCCAGATAATGGCTACAAGGAAGGCCAACATTCCAAATTTTATGGCCGCTGAGTCGGCCATATCACAAAGGAGAAGGGGTTTGAATCTGCACCCACACACCCGAAACTCCCCAGAGTACAGGGGAGACCCGCATTCCAAGTTTTACGACTCTCAGAGGTCCAGGGAAGAAGGTCCGCATAATTTAGGAATCCTGCAGCCTCCCGGACAAAGAGTTAGAACAATGCCCTCTCAAATTATTTCCCATATACGTGTATTTGCATGTATGTTTGTATTCATTATTAATCAGCATCAGTATTTAAACATGTTTGATGTGTATGTGTCTTTAGACAATCACAATGGTTTTGTATCAATCTTATAAATGTCCCCTTATATTTTCCCCACTTGGACAATTATATATATTATACATGTACAGATAGGTAGACACTAGGGTTACCCAGCCACGTGCTCATGTCTCTCTCAGAGAAATTGGGAATGAGTTTAAGTGGTGTAACCAAGTGTTTAGAAATGTTTTAGCGCATTAGAGTTATTTCCTTTGCGTAACTAAGGAAAGCCCCCACCTCTTTCCCGGGTATGGGGGAGAAATTCTGCGCCTTATCTGGTCTTAAAGTCGGAAATCAGCCATTGGCGCCTTTTTCCTCAGTTCCTTTGACTCAGAAGAAACTAAGCAATGTATGTTAAACTTGTGTACTAAACCCCCTGTAACAGCCAAGTTTGCTACATTTTATA
>JAODKL010000128.1:1081260-1102229 GCA_026780765.1 Petrocephalus schoutedeni
GTCAAGATGAGATCCAAAGAGCTGTCACTATCAGTGAAGCAAGCCATCATTAGGCTGAAAAAACAAAAGAAACCCATTCGTTTCATTTGATATCCATTGTGGTGGTGTATAGAGCCAAAAATGTTAGCATTGTGTCGATGTCCCAATACTTATGGACCTGACTGTATTTTTGGCCACGGAGTGTATAAGCAATAATAAAATATTCAGAACTGTATGAGGTGAGTAGCTTTTGAATTAGATGGTTATTAAGCATTGGTTCCCGCACATACTCTCCCCAGTCCTAAGGAACATCTTCCTGGTGGCCTGTGTGATGCTCGCCTCCTCTGCTCTGTTCCCTGTCCTGTGGCACCTCTGGATCTACGCTGGCAGCGCCAATTCTAACTTCTACTACGCCATCACGTTGCTCTTCAACGTGGGACAGGTGGGTGAGACGGAGCTTCAGGGCACGGAGAAGGGAAAGGTGGCGCCAGTGTGCTGTCCCTTCCCCTGACAGCTGCAATAATGCTGCCGGTTACGGCTTGCCTCCCTGGCAGATCCTGCTGGTGTCAGACTACTTCTATGCCTTCCTGCGGAGGGAGCACCACCTGGCTCACGGACTCTACCTGAAGAGGAAAGACGGAAGTGAGGCGACCCTGGTGCTGAAGTAGGCCGCAGCAACACGGACTGTGACAGCATCTCCGCCGGGCCGGCTCAGAGTCCAATGCTGCATATGTGTTTTTTTTTTTCTTTTGCCCCTCCCCTCCTCTTTTTAATTGTGAGTTTCATGATGCTTTAAGGGCCTACCCTCACAACGAACCTGCCCCCCCCCCCCTCTATTCGGGATGGGACTGCAGATGTAGAGGTCCGAACACCTGGAGTGTAGCGTGGTTAACGTGCCGCTGCTGGATCTGACGGGATGTTTTATGAGGACTGGTCCTCCTAGTCTAGGTCTGCATTTTGTGTGTTGTTTGAATGTGGACTGGTTTTGTCTCCCCATTGCAAAACGAACAAAAAAAAAAAGTGTTCAGTGGAATCCTGCTGCAGTTCTGGGTTTACCCACTAGATAGCGGCAGGCTTTTATCGCTGCTGTTAACAATTGGGCTTGTCGAAGGAACAATTATGCAATTATGCGTTTCCCATTGGTTCAAGGGGGCTAGCAAAGACCTGTTTAGCCTGATTTGTGAACCTCCATTTCTAACCAGTGGGTGGTTCCATGCAGTGGGGAATGTGATCTTTGCTGCCTATAACTTTTTTTCATTTTTAAATCTTACTAAATCATTGTAAACGGTTATTACACATCTTCATATAGGTTGTTGTATATGTATATTCCTATTACTAATATGGCTGTCACTAATTTTCTCCTTCAAGATGCTGTGTAGAAAGGAATTTTTTATAAACACTTTAATGTATGGTATTAAAGGGGGATGCATTGGGGAGTTTTCGGGGTTGATTGCTCTTCCCTGGTCCGTATATTGACATGGCACCCCTGGCTCTTCCTCAGGGAGTACGACACCTGCCCAGGAACTGTCAGTAGCATTTTGTCGTGTTTAGCGTCCAAGCAATCCAGCACCCCAATGGCGCATGACACTACAGCCCTGACGCTAACTCCTGGGACATAGGAACCTAGGTCCAGTTCTGAGACTGCCAGCATTAGAGCTAGATGTCTTTCATTCTCTTTGAGTTTCTCATTTTTGCATTTGATCGGTTGGCGGGATTACATCGACTTAAATTATCTGCTACTGATTGGTCTGAATTGTTCCCCTCATCAGTCCCCCCACACGCTAAGGGCGCCACATAAAAGATTGTCAGCCGGGAGCCTTTGTGTCAATCTCCCATGATGCATTGCGGCTGGTCCAGTGCCTCTGCCCATTTGGTGGCGTGCTGATTGATTTCCTTTAGTGTCTTGTCTGGCAGCTTTGCTTTGACGTGGATCACAGTTACATTGAGAAGCCTCTGACTGCCTGAACGTTCAGGTATCTGATGTCGACTCCGTGAATTTCCCTAATATGTCTGAGAACAATGTATAAATAAATCATGGTTGCCAGTTATTATTCTCTTCAGATCCCCTACACCAACCTGCTTCGTAAAAGGAAACCTTTAGGTATCAGAAGACATACATTGTTCAAGTAGGGGTGTGTTTTTAAATGCTTGGAACACTGTGTGAACATGTATACAGGTGTGTCATTTTATCTTTTAATGAAAAGCAGCTATTGTAAAGCTAGCCTTGTGTAACAATATGTATCTAACAAGATTTTCATATATTCTTTACCCGGTGTTGACAACAGTTACCCTCTGGGATTGAACTATGGATGTAGTCACAAGAAAACAAGTTTTATCGGGGAGCTCATTCACAGCTTTTCTGATATGTCCCCCCCCCCCCCCCCTGATATCCACTCACTAACAGACCATCAACATAAGTCATTTTATGCTGTGTTTTTGCCAGGAAGGGGTGGGACAGTAAATGGAGATGGTGGAAAAAGTCTGAACACTGGGTTTTAACTTTATTTATTAATAAAAAGAAATACACTGCGCTCTGTCTGTTTTTTGAGCACTATTATACACACACACAGTTTGTAACCACTGAAAAGTCCAACAGAGGCACAAATCAATGGAGGCAGTTGGCTTTAATTTCACACATAAATATTTCATAAGTAATATATTACAAATTTAGTTAATTTTGAATGAGAGATAAATGTCAGTGTTCTCTGAGTGGGTCCTTCTCACCCCTCTTTTCTCCAGCGGTCGCGTGAGAAAAAAACAGATATTGGGGAATTCACGTGGTTGTCTGAAGTCTTTTATAAACCTGGTGCATTGTGTAGGCCACTGCTGAATGTGTCTCACATATGGGGGATTACAGAGCATAGTGGATTAGGGTCCAAATAAAGAGCGAAAGCCTCAGCTGTGTAGCAATACCCCGTGTTAAAATTGTAGCCGACTTTCAGGTTTGAGGGACTCGCAAAGTTGGTAGTGTTGCCACAAGTTGTGCCAACAGACACAGAGCTGTGCTGACAAGCCACTTGCTTTTGCTAAATACTGCCTCTGTGTGGAGTCTGCATGTCCCCCCAGTCTGTGCGTGGCTTTTTAGTGGATCCTCCTGTTTCCTCCCACTGTCCAAAAACAAATTTACAGCTTTGTACAGCTGTTGTCACACTTGTCTTGGCACCCTGTCCCCTTTTTCAAAACACTTAACACGTGCACCATATCAGTACACTATGTGGGCTAAAATGTGGATACTTTTTCGTTGTCACAAAATGCATTCAATCACCACTTCTTCCAAAGCTCATGAAAACCTCTCTCAATGTTCAACAGCAGCAAAATTGTGTATAACTACAGCTAGTTTTTCAGACATTTAGATACTTTCAGTTCAAAACCTAACACAGTTTAGATCACTGTAGACAGAAACAAACTGCAACTACATAAAAATAAAACTGTATGTTTGCTTGAAATAAGATAGATTCTGATTTTAGCAAAAGTTTTCTACTTTGCAGCTTTTTTACCATCTATACAAAAATATTTAAATATTTGCATTGAAATGTAGAAGTATATAGGTGAATGATATAGTTGTCGCTGAAGAGATTTTTCCATTATTACTGCTCTATGCCTTTAAATGTTTTCTTTTATTCTGCAGTGCAACACAAAACCATGCAGAAACCGAGGACCCGGAAACACATGTATTTTCCATGCTTCAATTTGTTTATGTTTTTTAGTTGATTATACAAGGCAGCACGATTCACTATTGGGTGAAATTTGAAGTGCTTTGGTGGCTGAAGTGCATTTATGCACATAATGTTAATTGATATGCTCAGGTGTGTTTTGTAAAGCACACTGCAGGGGCAGTTCCAGCTTCATTCATAATTACAATATATAATGTGGAAACCATTGCAGCACATTATTTTATATAAACCATGTTCAAAACTGTATGTCAGTTCTACCCAAAAAGATTCAAGTTCAATATGTTCTTGCAAAGCAATGAGCAGTGTGCTGTATCTTCCGACAAAGCATACAGAAGACTATACAAAGAATAGAAGTGCAGCATTAAGAACATTCGGGGACATACAGTTGCATCAGGTTAGGTATTATATACATTTAGAAAAACCTACATTTTTGTTTAACCAGTCAGCGGTGATGTGATTTTCAGATTGCCACAAGAAGGAACTGATCATTTGCCTGCGATATGAAGCAGTTGGTTGCATTAAGATTCCAACCATAACCACACCCTGTGAATCAGAGCAGGAAGAGGCTCATTTTACTATTCCAGTGAAAGAAAAAAATACTTCTGTCATTTCAGTGGTATTCATACCACAAGAAATGCCAAGAATTACATGAATTTAACTACAGATAGTTGGCTCTAATTGACACAAGTAACCTACATTAGTCAAGAACATGTTTTTTTTTTTACAGAACTGGTTCAAAATACCTGTATTGCACAACATCCCACAGAACTAATCACAGAGGTCTGAACTAGAGCCTTCTGGTACTATAATTCCGAAAAAATAGCCACAGCATTCAACATAGGTATTTAAGAAAACAAGTTATTGTGACCCTCACTTCATTTACACAATGCTGCACGCTGTATCTGTGGCAAGGATGCATGGATAATTATTATTACTAGTTTATGAATATAAACTATTTTAGCACAGTGGCTCAAGAGTTAGCACCACAGGCTCTCACCTGCAGGATTATGGGTTTGATCCCTGTCCCAGGCACTGCATGTTTTGCATGTTTGCATGTTGCATGCTTTGCAGTTCTATGGTTTGGTTAAATTGGTGTCTCCTAGTTAGCCGAAGCGCATGCCCTGCAATGGACTGGCATTCCATCCATCCACCCTGCCTCATGTCTTTTACCTCCAGGGGCCTGCTCACTGAAACCCAGTCTGACATGTCAACCTGAGGCTGGCCCAGGCCCGTGGCATTCCAGGCAGACCTGGCCAGGGCCTCTTAAGCTGCGTCATGTAATAACACCGCATTACGTAATATCTTGGCAAAATATTATACATTTCCACTTCTTTAGAGTAAGAATGTCCACATTTTGTAATAATCTGGTGCATTTTGTAATAATCTGGCGCATTTTGTAATAACAACCCACAGAATTTTTGATCAGGTGCACTGCTCATTTAAGATCTCATCATGACTGGTAAAATTCCTTTACATGCAAGCAAATCACATTGAATAAAGAGATTCTGAGATGGTCTAAGGAGTGGTAAGGGATTCAGCATGACAGCTTAGAGTGGGGTTTGGGTGATCATTTCTGGTACGAGAGATCTCTAGCTTTCCACCACCCAGTAACCCGCTTAATGGCCTTTTAAGCTTAAACATGTTTTTTGGATTTCTAAGATGGTCAGCTGGGAACAAGACTTAGGGCACAGAAAAAGGCAGCCTTATAACAGCTTCTGTTTGCATATGTCTTCTGGTGTTTAAAAAGGTTCATCGTCCCATTCTGTTTTGAGGTGTTTGATTACTAAAACGCTTTCGTTATTTAATCATTCCTCTCCAGTGCTTACAGTGCTTCCATTGGTAGCCTTGTGGTCTTACGCCTCCAGGGTTGGGGGGGATTGACTCGGAGTGTACCCCATCTTTATGCCTTGGGACAGGTTCCAGAGCCTGCCCACGTGACCAAACGTTATGTGAAAGTACTCAGCTTTATTAATAGGCAGGTGCAAACTAAGAGTCAATAAAATAGCAATGGCTCAATGGCTTATTTACATTTACAACATTTGCTATACGCCCTTAGCCACAGTGACTTACATAAGTGCTTAGAAGTCTCCATCAATGAATACCTTCTGATACTGGCTCAATAGAACCCCGGCTAAGAATAATATATGTCTAAAAAATCTTTTGGGATTCTTTTTTTAAGTAAGAGTACAATACTGGAAGTGCTAAACCAAGTACTTCTGAAAAAGGTTGGTCTTTAGACAACATTTGAAGACACCCAATGACTCAGCTGTTCGGACATCTAGGGGGAGTTCATTCCACCACAAAGGTACCAAACAATAGCTGATTAACTGTCATTGTGAACACACCACAACAAACTGTGTCCTCTGTATTTAACCCATATGTGACATCCCTAACCATTCCAAGTACATATCACTAACCATTAGGCCACCCTGTCCCTGTAGGCTTATGGGAATTTCGGTGTTGTGTGGTCTTGGAACAGAGAAAAGGGAAGGAAAACAAAGTTTCACACCCCACCCACCCTAGGGTTGCTGCATCTAGATTGTGCATATCATCTTATCTTAGATACACAGGAGCTCAACCAATCTCGCATCCCCATGCCCCCACCCAGTCTGCCAGGCAAAAGTGTGGAAACTATTGCTTGCATTTAACCATTTTCAGTGACTCTCTGGCTTCATGCCTCTAAACTGTCCAAAGTGTGTGATTGAGTGTGTGCATTGCGTGTGTCCTGTGATGGACTGGCATTGAGTGCAGATTGTTCCCCTGCTTCTTATCCCATGTTGCCTGGGATAGGCTCCCCCAGACCCATAGCTCTTTGGTAGGCATGAAAAGTGTGTTATTTCATGGTATGACTTTTGCGGAAATCTACCCTTATTTTCTCAATCACATGAACCACCTTTTTTTACCTATATTTGTTTTTTTTTTTTGACAATGAAACTGAAAACCTGGCCAGTAGTGTTTGAGGTTTCCTGCCTATATATGCACTGCCTGGTGGCCAATCTTCACAGTAAGAGCAGAGCAACAGCACAGCTGCAAATAAAATATTGCAATTCACACAACATAATAGGAGACATATCAGAGATCAAATTAGGACAAATTGTTGGTGCATCTCTCACTTATACATCTGTGACAAGGACAGCAAGTCTTTGTAGTGTTTCGAGAGCCACGGAATCCAGGGTAATGTCAGCATACCACCATGAAGGAATGACCACATCAAATAGGAGTAACTGCGGGTAAAATAGGAAGCTGTCTGAAAGGGATTTCTGGTTACTGACCCGGATTCTATCCAATAAAGATAAATCCACATCTACAGGGTCAATATTTGTGGTAGCCAAACCTTTGGTCACTTGTGCCTTTGCCAAATGTCAGTTTCAGTGGTGCCAGTCTTGGGCTATGGACAATGTGAATCATGTTTTGTTCTCTGATGAGTCCTCCTTCAATGTCTTTCCCACATCTAGGAGAGTTCCAGTGTGGAGAAGCCCCAAAATAAGCTGCAATATCACGGCATGCCCAAGGACCACTACTAGTTCTAGATGGGTGCATTACTGCCAAGGAATACCGAATCATTCTGGAGGGCCATGTTCACCTAGTGATTCTGTCAAGGTCAATGCCCTTCTGACCCTGCCCCTTTGTGTGCCGCTGCCCAGCCTGTCCTCTGTTGTTTTTGTGGTTTCCCCAGTTTATGTTTAATCTGTTTATAGACCCCTTTGTCTCGGCACTGCACTGTGGATTGTCACCTTCTTTCTGCCTGCACCATGTTACTGGTTCAGGTGGTGCAGTGTAATATGGCGAAAATGCTCCAATATGCACAGCATGACTAGTGACAGAGTGATTTAATGTAGATGAAAGTGATGTTGAACATCTCCCATGGCCCAACTCACCAACTCTGAATGTTACTGAGCCACTCTGGGGTGTTTTGGAGGAATGAGTCAGGAAACTTTTTCCTCCACCAGCATCACGTCGTGACCTGTCACTGTTCTGTAAGAGCAATTTCTCAAAATCCCTCTGCCCACCATGCATGACTTGCATCTGTCATTTCCAAGAAGCCCTACAACGTACGAATAGATTGTGACCTAACACTAGGTGTTTCCGTTTCACTGTCCTGTAGGTGTGCTTCTTGTATATAAAACATTGCCCTGTTCCTTGGTCCCTTTCGTGAAATAAGCCCCCCAAAAGTTTTTTTTTTTTTTTTAAATGCTGTTTTGACTCTAAAAAGAGGCATGTGGAGGGAGGGATAACATTTTTCACTTACCTGGGAAGAAACTATTACTTACCTGCTTTCAAACAAAGAATAAATGTGGTGTGGGTGTTACGAGGCTCTGACCTTTCAAAAAAAAAAAAATCACTGAAATTACACACTAATCTCGGCAGGACCGGCCACAGCCGAGGTGAGCCTAGGCAAGAACTGCCCCAGGCACCCCTTCACCAGGGTAAAGTAACACTGGCTAGCAGGTTGATGCCGCTGAGAAATCTAAAGAATGTAAAGTGTTCTGGGGGACTTCAAAGAATGACTCCTTTATCTAGTAAGATTTAGTTTAAACCACCCCAGCTCAAAGGCAAAAAAATAAAAATAAAAAATAAACATTTTCAAAAAGACACTTTAAACATTCCAAGCCCCCAGAGCTCATTTCATATTAGCTTCACTTTACAAGCTTTCACTTACAACAATCTTTATTCATTCAGCATTTTTAAAAAGTACATATTATTTTTGTACATCCAAATTGTGCATCTTGTTTCTGAATGACTGCTCTATCTAAATTTCACTTTTGGTTAATATTATTTAGAACAGAATAAACCTTCTTTGTAATTTTTTTTAAACAAAAAGACCATTTAGCAGTTCTAGAATTGTCTACATAGAAAATGACAGATGTAGACAGAAATGTGAATAAACATAAGTAAAATAACACAGTGAGGCAGTATGTACCGAAGTACTGGTGCAAAATGATGATAACATAAAGTGCAGGTGAAAAATAAGAGTGACAGGGAGTAATGAGCCTCCAGTTGCTGGGGTTGGGTTCATTACATTTCAGTGTGAAAGAGGGGGATGAGGGGTTGTGCATTTGACTGCCTGTGGTGTTAGTTTTTGTCCTAATTGTTTTGTTTCATTGTCCAGAGGGCTGTGTAGAGCACAGGTGATGTCCAGGGTGAGTGGGATCAGGGTGAGTAGGAGTGAAATGCAGCGGGCTTCCTTTTGAGGACAGCCAGTGTAGATGTCTCTGAGGGAGGGTAGTGTAGTGCTGAAGGTACGCTCTGCCGCCCTCCCCACCTGCTGCAGGCCCTTCCTCTTCTCTTCTGTGCAGCTGGGGAAGCATGAAATCTAAGGAACACCTTAGTCACATTATGTCATAATACTCACTGAATCTTATACATGGCATGAGACCCCTCTTTTATAATTAATTGTGTACCATTATTGAAAACTCTTGTAAAGTGTTATCCACATCCTGTGTTTTGTCAATAAAGGATGTCACGGTCGGTGCCCATCCGACCTGCGCATCGCATCTCCTCCCCGTTTGGCCATTAGGTGGCGCTGGCCATCCTGTCCTCTTCCCCATTTCTTGCGCTTCAGCCCCAGTACGCCTTAGTCCTTAGTTTGGGTTGCCTGTTCCCTGGACTGCCATGTAGCTTAGTGGGTTAAATGTGCAGCACAGATGCTATAACCCTGTATTATTCCTGTGTATTCTGATGGATCTAGTCTTTCTTAGTACTGTTTGCTTTGTGTCTTAGTTCTGTTTTCCTACATCTCCCAGTTTCTGTGAGCTTGTTAGCGTCAGTAATTTCACCTGTAGCTTGTTGTTCCTGTGCCCTCCTTGATTGGTTAATTGATTATGAGTTGCACCTGTTCCTCATTTGCCATGGTGCACATATCTGCGCGTATATGTGTGTTTCTCTGATTGGTTCCCTTCGTAGTGGTTTCCTCATTCTTTATCAAAAGTAATTCCATCATGCCAAAAACCAAAGAAGTAATTATGGACTGCAGAAACAAGATTGTGGATGCTCATATTAGAGTTAGCTGGAAATAAAAACAGGAGGAATGTGAGTGAGAAGCCATGACAAAACTGAGCCAAATGAAACCATGACCCCAGCGCTGTTTGTGGGAATAAAGCGCGCCTTCCGGAGTACAGCGATCCAACTTTCCCCCCCTTTTAGGGCTGGCAGAAAGATCGGCCGCTGTTGAAGTCAACCGCCTCACCAATTTAACTTAAATATAAATTTTCCACTTGCTCTCACCCAGCCTTCTATCATATTGTTACATGGTTACAAAACTATCAAGTACATTATATACTGTCAATAAACAAAAAGCACCTACTGTTTGTATTTCATTGCACACCTGATGCATTTGGTCCAAAGCAACTTGCAACATCATTTATACAGGTGGATATTTTACTGGACCGATTCAGATGACGCACCTTTTTCCAGACCACTACAGCGAGGCCCTTCAGGAGGCCTGATCCTGCAGCGTTAAACTGAACAGAATCCCGGTACTTCCACTGGCACTGCCTCGATACCAACATATAACCAGAAGTATAACCGTACAACGTATAATCACTGTCTTACTGTGTAGTTTTTCCACCGAACCTAAACTAATCTAGTAAGACATCGAGAATAGATAGGACAACTTTGATCTGCAGTCGATGACACCACCGGGTAAGCAAATGAATAAGCCATGTGGTGTGTGATTGTTTATTGGTGATCAACCGAGGCGATGAACTTCATAATAAACATGTCTGGACGCTGGTTTAAGTACACGCCAGTCACCTCCACTTTCCTTCAAAGGTTTCTAATGTCAGTGCTCACCTACAGGCCTGTAACTAAGCCTTTCAGTACGCAATTATTGATAATTCTCTCATCAGGTACCACATTAGGTTAATCGGCACGTGCACGTGCAAACATTTAGTTGAATTCGTCCGTAAAGAAATCTGGAAAACTAAGGGGTGTTGCTTGCTTTAGCTGACGCATATTACTGCCGAAAAACTGAATATAAAACTAGCTTTACCATAGTGCTGGAGGTAGGGTTTAGACCCGAACACACTGCACAGTAAAGGTAAAGCTTCTTGACAACGCTAACAGACACGGATGCACCACACCATCCATTCAGGCGCTATCACGAGGGGTTGACACGCCTTCTAGAAAAAGGTTGGTTTGTTTTTCTCTTCGCAGGTAAGACGCTGAACATTTTATTGGCCTACAGACCCCACGTGATACATATAGACCAGTTATTAAGGAGCGGTGTGCTCAGCGAAGAGAAGCGCAACGAAGAAGCTCGGGTCATTTTGCAGCGTTTCCATAATTGGCCAATGGAATCACACGACGTCAATGGTGCTGAAATTGATTGGTTGGCGGAAGAACAGTACGGCGAAATGACATGCACGCAAAGACTAATATTGTAGCGGTTCTGGATGCCCGTCAACATTATCCACATTTGCTCGCTACGTAGGTGTGTATTGTTAAACGGAAGTATTTTGTAATCTAAAGAAATAGACCAGAAAAACGGCGTCCTGCTGAATTCAATCGGCGAATGAGCAGGTATTAGTTTAACGATTTTCTTTCTTTCCGTATTTAAAGCTTCAGTTCTCGTGGTCCTTGGTGTTCTCATTTACGCTTGTCTAGTTGTATGCCTCCTGCGTTTTGCCTGTGTGACATCTCAGGGTTAAACAATATACGTTTCTTACTGTAACCATGACCCCTTTTTTTTTTAATTATAACCTAGCGTGTCCAAATACAATCCGTTTTGAACTGCAGTCCCCATAGTCATTGTCTAGCTTTGTCAGACCACCTGCACATTTTTGTCGAGTCTAATCTATAGTGGCCCACATTTGTCACGCAGTTGGCTCTCGCTGCGTAGCATTCATAATTCAGCAGTTTCATTTGTCATTTGTGTAACGTTAAATTATAAAATGTTATGATTATTCCGTTTTTCACTAGGCAGAAGTATCAATGTACAGCCGAGTTTTTTAGTTGTTACGTTTAGCGGTCCCTCTGTCAAAGCTTCAGAAAGTTGGAATTCTGTAATTTTTTTTTATTTGTGGTACGCTTCAAAAGGCGTATTAAAGCATATTCTATCGGGGGCTGCTCTCTCGTGGCATCGGTATGTCATAGTAAATGGTCAAATGCTAGTCATTTCTGGAACTTTCGATATCAAAGCTCCCGTCTGCGCGTACGCCTATGTAACTGGATGCATGTTGGCAGAGCGCGATATCTAAAAAATTTCCACTGCGCAGAAGGAGCGATTATATCAGTATTTACGGGACATGCATCGCGGATTCGTGCGGACGCGCCGGGCGCTTCTTAAAGGCGCCTCGCGCTAACGCGGCATTTCTAGCGAAGTGCCGGTAGCGCGTTTTGTGATCGCGTCTGCTAGAACTAGCAAATCTCCCAAATAGCCACCGAACAGCCGCTTTGTTCTTTTGAACTCTATTCGTGGCAATTTGGAAATGTAGTCTTAACCGAAAAGTTGACCTGATGTTTTAATACATAAATCTTACATTTTATGTAAATTATTTTCCCATCAAATATAATTTTAAGGGGCGTTTTTCGAGACTGGGCTTGGGCTGGAGGTGGGATGCGCTTTTGCTGCTAGTAAAAGCGAGACTGAGCATTTAAGTGTGATGCTACTGGTTTGGTGCGATCCTGCATTTTTGCTACGTAGCAGGTCCACTTGCGTGCTACGGCCATGAGGGTAAATCCATACTTGTGGGTGCAAGTGCGATTCTTTAATGTTATAACAAAACAAAAAAAAAAAAAACAACGTAATTCTTCCTGCGTAGTCGTGGAAGCTATTGTCACAAAACACTTTTACATGTGTATGTAGGTTAAAAACACTGTAAAATGCTTACAGCGTTGCAGGCTGGTAGGTGCATCCAGGAAGAATTGGGTCAGCTAGCTGGGTCAGAGTTCATTATGGTTTAATGGCACAGCGCAGCGTGCAGAAATATTTCTGGTGGAAATGTTTCTTTTTAAAGTGACTATTCAGCACTTAGGCCATGCGTTACATTCCCACATGACAGCCGCTTTCTCAGCAAATGTGCAGCGTGACTTCGGCTGCCTTCTTTTTTCACTTTCGTTGTGCTGAGTCACGGTTACGGTGAAGTTCTTTAAATTTCGCCCGCCACTCCCTCCTCATGCATATGCCTTTTCATTAACAGCAGCCTCCTATTATGGGCGGTAACCTGAGCGAGCCATGCGCTTCTGGGAAGGGGTGGCTCCGGGTGAAAGCCTAGCGGAAGGTCTCTTTAGACGGTATAAATCGCTGGATAACGGCTTATTAATTGCTGATGCTAGCTGCAGACACGGCGAGGCGGCCATGGACCCTGACGGCCGGGAGGCTTTCCCCGGCGGCGTCCTGCCTGTCGTCGTTATTGGTAAGCGCTGCCATTTCATCTTGATTTTGCCCGCCTTATTGTTCTGGGCAATTAACGTTAGGTAATCATATTACAGTTTACGTATTTTAATGTATTTGAGCATTTCGTTTTTATTCGGATAAAAAGATGCATTCCTCTCGGAAATGATCCAGATTTATGGTGCCGACAGCGGCAGCATTGATATCCTATAGTACAATTAAGAATAATTGTGTAGTTATAAGAAGACAAGAAACATCGTCAGAAGACGAATAACGTACATGGGCGGGTAATAGATTGCAGGCAATGTTACAAAGCACATAATAAATATGATGGATTGGTATTAATCTATATAGGAAAATCACACAAGAATTAGGTAAATAATTAAGGCATATTTGCAACAGAAGGGCAACCAGCAATGTACAGATTAAAGCAAACGGCAGTAATAAAGACTAGCATTGGTGTAAATTTAATTTGGGTGATTTCTAAAGCTAATTTGGGTTATTTCAAAGCAAGGTTGTGACCCATGTCCCCCCAAACAAGGTTAAAGTTATTTTGGCAATACAGAATGTTGTAAAAAGTTGTGATTTTGGGCTGTTACTTTCAGGCAATGGTCCGTCTGGAATTTGCTTGTCCTACCTGTTGTCCGGGTATATGCCGTATCTGTCGCCCGAGGGCAGCCACCCCAACACCATCCTGCAGGCCAAACTGGAGCAGAAGCCCCAGCTCTCTCTGATGGAGCAGGTACGTGCCGGCCTTCCCGCTGTTAGGCGTAGCCCATTGGTCTGCGGGATCAGCCTGCGGCATGAGCGGCCTGTGTTTCTGCAGGACCTGGAGTACCTGTGCGAGGGGCTGGAGGGCCGCTCCTCCAATCCAGTGGCGGTGCTCTTCGATTCCCTTCTTCTGCCGGACGGTGACTTTGGGCTGGACTGTCCCTCCCCATTGCTATGGCGATACCGGCCCGAGCGAGCCACGCCCCACCTAGTCCTGGGCAAGGGCTTGCCAGGGGGAGCCTGGCATGTAAGTTTTTTTTTTTTTTTTTTTTTTTTTTTTTTTTTTTTTTTTTTTTTAAACTCAGGTACACACACTCGCATACATACTTTTTTTTACTTAGTGGCTGATTAAAAGCTCGGCAATGGGTGCAGAGTGGTTTAAGATACATTTGTGACCTGGCAGGTGCTGACGTAATAAATGTGACCAAGAAGCTATTTCCCAGCAGCACAATTAGGTCAGAATTCTAAGATGTCTTATAATTATAAGCTGGTAATCATGTCTGACAGGTATGTAGATCTTACAGCTTGCAAGTTGAATTGTAGTTTAGCTTGTACACCTGGGGCAACATCAAGACCCTCATTCGTCATGTAATTCTGAACATGTCGCTGTAGAAACAACAAGTTGTGATCAATGTGCAATTAATTTGAATCGGGGCCTTTTTTTTCCCCTAATGTATTTTATGCATTTTTTGATGCAAGCCATTAGGACGTTGTTGCTTTGTCTGCGGGGCTGATGCTGAGTTTGAAAGAGGCGTTTCTTCCCGATGACAGTCACGAATCCATAGCAGGTCCCTGCAGGGTGGTGTGTCGCATGACTGAGCAGTGGTCTGCAGTTTGCCTTACTGTACCCATGTCTGCCCCCCCCCCCCCCCCCAGGCCATGGAGGGCTCCATGCTCACGCTCAGTTTGGCCCGCTGGATGGAGCTTCCTGGGCTGAGGCTGAAGGACTGGGTTCGAGACAAGCGCAGGTCAGTGTGCGGGTAATCTGGCGGAGTGCGGTTTCGCAAGCCATTGTGCAACAAGTTTTTGTAAACTGTTGTTATGCTTTTTTTTTTTTTTTTTTTTTTTTTGTCAGCTCATGGTATAGATGAGGATTTTTCAGACAGGTGTTTCTCTGGCTTCTTAAGCCAGACCATTAAACAAATTAAAGGTGTGTTTTGAGGTGTTTCTTTTTTTTTGTCCTCCAATATTTGGTGTCTTGAGTGTTTGCATTTCATCATGAATAGCACTTGCTGTGCAGCCGCACTGTGATGCATTTCTCTCTTTTAGCCAGTGCCTCCACTATCAACACGTCTCATAACACTTCTTAAACGTGTCCCTGTTCTTCTGGAATCCGCAGATTGCGAGCCCGAAGGTGTGTCAGACTGGTCGTTTGATGAAAATTGTCTTTTCTGCTGCTTGAGACGAGAGAAAGTGAAGGTAATTTCTACAAAATTCCTTTTCCCCCCAGTTTTCCTTTGGAAAAGTTGTCCCTGAAGAATATGGTGATTTCCCCCCCCCCCATTATGAGCAGTGTTATTAAAACCAAACTTTGTCTTGTCTGTTGTATGAGTTGTCATATCAGTGTGTTGGGGACAGCAGGGCGGTGGCACGTCACAATAGTTACAAACTGTACATTATTCCATTATTGCTTTCCAAACGACAATAAGGCCCGATAAGACCCCCTTCTATTTTTTTGGCAGTCAAGATTACTTAAGAGGATGATACATATTTCTTTTCTCCAAGCCAAAGAAATGCACACCTCTCTTTACACAATCTGGTTGGGGAGAGCAAGAGAGGGAGAGAGAGGTGTGTGTGCATGCATGTGTGTGTGTGCCTGTGTGTTGGAGGGGGGGGGGGTTACTTTCAGTCACCTTTTCATTCCTTTTGTGGGTGGTCACTGTCAGCCCCTAGCCCTCATAGGTGCGCGTGCTGTCGATCCTTCGCAGCATTCTGCAGCCAGTAGGCACGCAAAGCAATCTTGATACATACCGTGCTCCAGAATAAAAGGCAGCTCGTTTATTCATACATGAAGTGGTTTCTATAGGGAGAAGTTGACGGACGTAGAAATGCATGCATAGAGGTGCCTCCCTCCTGGCATGTGTGCGTGTGCACAGTCAGACGGTTTGTGTGCTGCTGTGTGGGCGTAACAGTGAGTGAAAGACTGAGTTAATAATAGAAAGTCAGCGGCCTGTTGTTTCTGCAGTTGTTCATAGACTTCTGGGGTCTGCCTCCCTGCTAGGTGTCAGAATTATATAGGTGTCAGAGCCTGTGCGTGTCATTTTCCTCAAGATTTATTCTTTCCAGTATGATTTAAGGTTCTTTTTCCTTTAAGACAAAGGGATTCATGATATGTGAAATCATTTTCTTGTCTCGTACGTTGAGCTGCCATTGTGGTAATGTAAGTATTTAGTATTGGTTTGTTTTGTGAGCCAAATGACCCGGAGCAGTGTAAATGTTTCGAAGATGGATGGATGGTTTTTTGTGATTCCAGTAGTAGTAAAATAATTTTCCTTGGAATAATACTTCTGATGTGAAGCGAAATTTGCTTCATTTACCCAAGTATGAGTATTGCAATGACTCTTTCCACATATCCCATCTTGCTCTTTTGAGACACAGAGTTGAAGTGTAGCTTGTGGTCCTGGGTCAGGCCTTCTATTCAGCGCTTGTGAAGCATTTTTGGTCAGAGATGTAACTATTCTGCTGAGGCGGGGGCTTGAACCGGTAACCTTGGGGTCGCAGGCATCAAGCCCAAAGCCGATGAGCCATACTCTGCCCCCTGGTATGTGGAATAGGTTTTATATCCAACTTCACATTTAGTTAACCATCCGCTCTTCTAACAAAATGTTACCTTCCCAGCTGCCCACCAGCGTCACAGAATAGTTTGAGTTTCTCTTCAAGGTCTCTCCATAGGTCCTGCAATCCCTAGGAAATCACATGCCTGCAGCACATCGCTAATTGTATAGTTAGGAATCCATCCGCCATGTAATGATCTGTACATGTATTCTTGGGTGGGGGGAGGGGGTGGATCACAAATTTTCATGTATGAACCCCCCTGCTCGCGTAAAGTGTTAGATATAATAGAGAACAATTTCACCTTTGTCAGTTTACATTGACCAGCTGCATCGTAAAACTCTGGGACAGACTCATAGGCCCGTTTGCACTCTCACAATGTTATATTGTGTCGTTCTGAAAGGGCTGCTTTGGATAGACTGCTAACTTTCACAAAAACCAGCAGTCGATCGAAATGTACAAAATCAAGTTTCTTCCTGAGCAGAAACAAGTTACAACTATCTGAATCCTTTTAGCAGTCTGTTCTCTAGACTTTTTAGTCTGTACATTTTGATTGGTTTGCCTGAGGTAATGCGTGCTGCACGATAAACACTAGGCCATTATTGTATGTAATCTGAGTAAATCGGAAAATTTTTCTGACTTAGAGCTCAGATATTGTGACTCTCATTCTCTGTCCCATTGCCGTTTCTGTTCACACGCATTGCCACACGTTGAATTTGCACTTCACAGGTGTTAAAGGCTAATGGTTAAACTGTAATCTCACATTGTAATTTATTTTAGGGGTCTTTGATGACTGCACTCATCACCCAGAGAATCGTAGCACCAGGCTGTTAATCAGGATGCACATGACTTCATCATTTGGTTTCAATGTATCCATTTTGGCCTTTGCCCTGTAACACAATATCAGAAGTAATGTTGTGTGGATGTGTGTTTTTTTGTTTTGTTTCTTTTGACTTCTTGTTAACTTGCTACTGATCAGTGCTTGAGTAGTTTGGAATCTGGTCCTGATAGATTTAATCTGATCTATGAATGACGGGCACTTATTTTTAGCTGATCTTTGACCCACCCAGCGGATTTTAATACTGTTTTTTTTTTTTTCTTTTTGCTGGGAAGTGCAGGGAGGCGCATGAAACAGTTGCCTCATTGATCCACAGGGCCCAAACAGAGAGCCATTCGTACAGTTAACTGTGTGGCATGCTGCAAAAACAAATCCTCATTCATTGCTTTTTTATTATAATGTCAAAATGAGTTTGCTCATTGTTTCCTGTTTTTTGGTCTCCATGTGGAAGCAGTAATCCCTGGTGTTGGCCCTGTCGTGCAAGTGACCATTGCAATCCCACAGTTGTTCTTGGGCATTTAATGCAGAATACTACTCTCTGTGCCATTTATGCAAGATGTACTGATGGCGTGGAACTTAGGAGTTGTATCTTTTATTATTTTATTTGTCTTTGCAACATTTTTCTTTTTGAAACATGCTAGCTAGACACTCCACATTTTCAGGATATTACTTGACTTGTTTTAAAAGGGTAATTAACAAATTAACAAAAAACCTTCTCTCAACTCTTACTGCAGGAGCACCTAGTTGGCCTGAACAGCCAGGTCTTACTGTCCGGAGACATCTGCAAGCAGGAACAGTCCAAAATTAACCGGCTCGAGAAGCAAGCCGAAGAGTTCCTCAATGCTGTCTTTTACCGAAAAGGTAGGTGCCGCAAAGCTAGGGTAATGCCGCTCTCTTATCTGTGGTGGACATGACATCATGCCCCCCCCCCCAGATTCAACTGTTATTGTCCTTCCCAGCAGAGTGCCTTAATGTGGATGTTTTTGCTGCCTGAAAGCTTAGATGCCGTGAATATTGTTTGCCGAAACTGTGCAGGAAACGCTTCTGTGAACATCGAGCAGAATTTGACACGGGAAAGGAAAGTCTTCCGTCAGCCCATCGGCGTGGCTCAAAATCACATTATAGTCTTGCAGAATGAGGGCTGGGATGTGCTCAAGAAGCTGCTGCGGCCGCATGTACAGCTTTCTCTTAGCTTTGACCAAACAAGTTTTTGGCCCCTGACGGAAACAAACCTTTTAACAGTGCTGGTTTGATATTCTGTTGCCGTCATTTTCCTAAACGGTCAGTCGTAGTTTCCGTTTCCTTAACGGCAAATTGAAAGGTTATTCAGACACCCTCCCAGTTTTGTTTCAAGCTGGTTTATGTCCAGCCTTCCTGGCCAGTTGGTCTTTGTTTTTACCCGTGCATAGCATGATTCATATAGTTGATGTATTGCCTGGCCTTCGGAATTGCAGACATTCTGGTACGTGAGCCAATAACTCAAAAATACTTTAATATCTTTTTAAAATTTTGTACAGGCATTATATGTGTGAGGAACTAAAACTGATTAAATTTTGAGACCAATCGCCCCAAAATTGAAGCAGTGCTGTATAGTGATAGCCCAAATTTGTCCAGTTAAATTTTGAGACAAGTTGCCTTGAAATTGAAGCAGTGCCGCAGTGATGGCAAAAAGGGTAGTTTTGACCCTTCATCCTGTTAAGATGATAACTCGGTCATTGCTTGACTGATCTTTTTCAAACTTTGCAGAGGCATTGTATGGACACCGAACTGGAAAATATTGAATTTTGCCGAAAAATTTGAAGTAACGCTGCCTAGTTGCATTACTGTGTGGTGGCATTTTTCATACTTTGTCACCTCGACACTGCCTGCAATCTGGAAGTGGTCATATCTTGAGACTAATCGCCCCAAAACTGAAGCAGTGCCACGTAGTGATAAAACATTCCTGTTAACATGATAACTCTGAGACTTGCATGCACCCTCCCAATGTTATATTGTGTCGATCTGAAAGAGCTGCTTTGGACAGATCGCAGAACCCGTCAATCGAGATGTACAAAATAATTTCTCACTGATCAAAAACGAGGTACTATTTGAATCACTCAAGCAGTCGGTTATCAAGACCTTTTAAATCAGTGTGTATATTTTGCTTGGTTTTCCTCGCTACCTGATAAACATTAGGCTTTTTTAACTTTTGCAGACATGTTGTAAGGCTGAAGAACTAAAACTGATCAGATTTTGTGATGGATCGCACCAAAGCTGAAGCAGCACCGCATAGTCATAGCAAAGAGAAGGGCAGCTCAGGCAACTCAAAAATAATTTTTCAGAATCCACTATATGCACACCCTCTTCCGCATTTTGAGGCAGCCAGCTATTTCACTACTGGCGCTCGTACGCCAGTAACTATGGAGTTTCACTCTGTTTCTGCAGGACTTACATAGACTTACAGGCAACGATGCTAGTCGCATCATTAAAGCATCGTGCCATACGTTGGCAATTTAAAGTCCTCTTTTTTGGGACCTAAAAACGCCTGAAATATCTGGGATTATGCTTTCATGCTAACATTTGCTTTCTACTAGGGTTGGGCACATAATCGATATTATCAGTAAATACTATTTTTTTTTTCCTTATTGATTTTTTTTTTTCTTCCCCCCAACTATATCGGTATAATTGAAAAATGTGTGCAAAGACTTTTCATTGTTGGTTACAAGTAATTCTATTTTCACCGGGTCAGACTGCGTTATCGGATTAAAAAACAAATATGAAAAGTCAACCCAGCTAAATCCTAGCGAAGTAAACATGGTCATAGTGCTCAGTAAAGGTGCTTAAACTGGTTACTGTTTAAGAGTTCCCCTCTATATGTGTGTGTGTGTATGTGTGTGTGTGTGTGTGTATATGTATATGTATATATGTATATGTATATGTGTGTATATATATAATATATATATATATATATATTAAAAATATGATTTTTTTTCATATTAATCAGTAATCTTGATATTTTTTGCCGCAATAATCCATTGCCCGTCATTTTAATGTTTGTTTTTAGTGATTTCATATACATTAAACACGCATTTATAAGGGCATAGAGAGAGATGATGAACGGAGGGGGTCGCATTCCATGCAAACGCCACACAAAGCAGATGAACGACCTTCTTTCCACAGTGACAGCGGAGTCTCCTAAAAACACTGCAGCCATTGTACCCAAACGGGCGACTATGAACAATGTAATTTTACAACATTAGACGGTAACAAATATGAACAAACCATTTACCCCCTAACATTATCTGCCACTGGTCGATAAAGTTTATCAATATTACTTGCTTGTCTTACATCTTCCATTTTTTTAAGTTTTTTACTTGGATTATCAAGGCCATCACAATTATTGTGCTTTTTAAAGAAACTTCAGGCACTCAGCTGCTGTGACATTAATATGACATTAATATGCACACTTGTCGCCAGCTGGCCAGGGGTGTGAATTACTTGGTTACAGTAGACTTTAACTTGTTTTTCTTAGACATTACTGATGAAAACAGAGCAACTGTATGGATAGCAGTAGTGATTAGGCTGGCTGAGGTTTTACTGGAAATATGTCAGCACCAGGGAC